>PVJH01006698.1:0-99996 GCA_004026705.1 Nesogale talazaci
TGTCATCAGCGAATAATGATAACTTGACCTCCTCCTCTCCCATTTGGATACCTTGAATGTCTTTCCGTTGTCTTATGTTAATTGCTAAAACCTCCAGTACTATATTGAATAGAAGTGGGGATAACGGGCATCCTTGTCTAGTCCCCTTCTTCAGTGGGATTGATTTAGTCTTTTCTCCATTGACTATTATGTTAGCTGTCGGTTTCTCATAGATAGCTTGTATTAACTTGAGGAACTGTCCTTCTATTCACATCTGTCTGAGTGTCTTGATTAGGAAAGGGTGCTGGATGTTGTCAAATGCTTCTCTGCATCTATAGAAATTATCATATGGTTCTTGTACTTCAGTTTATCAATATGATGTATAATATTGATGGATTTACGGATATTAAACCATCCCTGCATCTCTGGGATGAATCCTACCTGATCCTGATGAATTATGCTTTTTATGTATTTTTGTATTCTATTGGCCAATATCTTGTTGAAGATTTTTGCATCTATGTTCATTAAAGATATTGGTCTATAGTTCTCTAAATGTTTTTTTTTTTAAAGGAAGGAAAGGTTGGCAGTTCAAACCTAACCAGAAGGCACCTTAGAAAACAGGTCAGGAGATCGACTCTTAAAGATTATGGCCCTGAAAATCTTATAAGCATTCATACTCTGCAAGTGCTGGAATCAACTCAATGGCAACCAAGACACAGTAGCATTTTGATTGGTATCAGAGCTTAAACTCTGAATGCTAAGTTGGTGGTAAGGCTGGGGTTACAGGGAACACGCTAAATCCGCTTAGAATCTCCATACAAATTTAGCCTCTACGTAGTTATCTCGGAACATTTTACCGACAGCGTGAATGGTCTTGCCCACTGCAAGATGACTCCGCTCCTCTAGCCCATCCCTTAGTCCTTGTGGACTATCTGGGTGTGATTTTAATGGAAATTGGGGTGTTCAGGTCACATGTTTACAAATCATAACCTAGTGTCTCGGTCCGAGAGCCATTTTTTTTAAAGTTCTCCTGCCTTGCTTAACATATGTGCCTGCTACTACTTCTGTTGTCCCATCTGCAACCGTGACAGAACCCGTCATGTCCTATTTAAGTCACTGATTCTCTGCAAACCTTTACCTGTCATTATAATCTTTTGGTAGCATTTTCCCTTATGCTGATGATGTGTCTTTGTCTTCTCTTTTGATATGCATAAGACTTGATAAATGTTATACTTAGGTTATATTTGATATTTGAGATCTCTTGTCATCTTAAGCCAGTTTATAAGCTCTCTTCTCTAGTAGATTTTAAATTCCAGGAGAGCAAGTTTTGTGTGCATTTTGTTTAATACAGTCTTTGCCGTGACATTCAACATATGTTGAATAATTGGTCAAAATTATGTAAGCAGATATAAAGGATTACAATAAGAGGTGAACTTGTTCTTTCTTTTTCATAATGATATGTAGGCTAACCATCAGCTGAATTCTTAAGGACATTCTTCTCAAAAAATAAAATGAAAGAAACCTAAACGATACCTGATCTGAGTAAATGTAAAATCAAAGAAGAGGCATGATCCAGAATAGTCACATGAGGTTTATTACATTTTCTAATGTGGTCTCATTAGCCAGACACTGAAAACTTCACAAAACAAGTCATGAACTAGAATTAATTTATACTTCTATAAATAAATTATATAGCTTGCAAATTCAAGCTAGATAAATAAAACATAGCAGGAGAAAATAAAGTATTGTTTTTCTAGTTTTGATGATTCCCACTCACAGTGACCCTGTAAGTAAGACTTGTGAGCAAGACTGCTGCCATTTTATATTAGTCATCCATATTTAAGTATAATTTATTTTTTATATACCTATTATTATATGTTTTCACTGTTTTCAAGGGGTCAAGAAGAGTTTGGAATGTTAATTACTATTTGAAGTCTGCTTGGAATCTAATTAACACCTCTAGCTTTCCAGGTCATTTGTACAAGATTGTTAAGGAAAGTACATATCAGTTGGAAAGTCAATGTCAAGATGATGAATTAAATCATTCTTTTTTATGTAATCACTACATTTTGTATCCTTATTGTGGTTATATCCTGTCATGTATCTTAAGAATTATAGCCCACCTGCATTTAAGATGTGATTTATACTGTTAGAAGAAATTAGTATAAGTATCACTTGGAAATTGGGGATAATTCAAGTCTCCACCAAACAGTCTTTGCTGCTGTCTGTGCTCTGCTAGCTAGCTTCCTATTAATTCACTTAATCTCTTTCTTTGCTCTACTGAGAGTGGCTATTAATTAGGATCCATAACTTCAGGACCTGGATCTGCTATTTGGTGTAACAATCCTATGTACAAGAGAACTGCTTATGTACAAAACACTGCGTAGTCTTCTGCTATTTTCACAATTGTCCTTACATTTGTTCCTACTGCTACAGATTCGATATCAATCTGTTTCAGTGAAGGATTTCCTTTTTCGTTGTTGTTGGCCTTTACCTTACCAAGCATAATGTCCTGATGACATGTCCAAAATACAAAAGACAAAATCTTGCCATCCTTTCTTCTAAGGAAGAGTCTGCTTGTACTTCTTCCCACTTAGATTTGTTTGGTCTTCCGACATTCTGTAGTTTATTCAGTATTCCTCACTAACACCATAATTCAAAGGTATCAGTTCTTCTTTGGTCTTCCTTACTCATTGTTCAGCTCTGCATACGTATAAGGTGATTAAAAACACAATGGTTTAGGTCAGGTGCCCCTTATTCTTAAAAAATAATATTTTAATATTTTAAAGTAGTCCTTTGCAACAGATTTGGAAATATAACACACCATATGACTGCTTCTTTTGTGGTCATTGATTAAATATACCTAAAATAAAACCCATAGTAAAACTAAGGGTTCCTGTACATATCATGATCTTGGCTACTGGTCCAATTTTTATAAGCATAATTATTTGGTTCATTGAGGTGTAATCCGTACTGTAGACTGTGTAGCCTTTTATCTTCTTCAGTGAGTGCTTTATATGTTCTTGCCTTTCTCCAAGCATGAATGTGCCATGACTAGTTGTTAATGAATCTTCTGATACCATTATTTTTTATACAATCCTGATTCTTGGATTGTTTGCTCAGCACACAGATAGCACAAATATGGTGAAAGACTACAACATGTGTGTTTGGCTGCATTCTCTATAGAAGAAAAATCAGGATACTTGAATGTATATATACTACATAAAATAGTATCTAGAAAGTGATTGGTGTCAAGTAATGGCTTCAGCAGTTGTGGAAGTGGATAAATCCTGTCCAGTTTTAGTCCACAGGCCAGATGTAAGCTGAAGACTTCTCTAGAATCCTGCAGCTATAAAGACTGACAAATAGGAAGCAGAAAGAAGAGCCAGGAAGATTGTACTTTGGAGGAAACCTATATGAATCCAAGGTGAGTCAAATGAATAAAAGGTGTCCAGTCCACTGAAGGCTTCTGGAAAGGACTGGTGATATGACAAAAGTTTGATCAACAAGATATGGGATCTAAATCCAACAACCGCTATAAACTAGCTTCCCTGCACTGAGAATTTACATTGAGTGGGCTACACCATAAATGAAAACTCCTTTAATTGTATATAAAACTTGTGACCAACTTCAGGAGGTCTACTATCCCCACAATTGCTTGATTGCTTCAGAGAAGATGCTTTAATGGAGATATTGCTAGCCCACCTAAGTTGTCATTAAACCTAGCTGTAACAGTCCACAACTTAAAAAATTAGTATTTGTACACATTTCTTTAAACTGTACAGAATCTCCAGTGACAATAATAGAATCATAATTGTGCTTAAATATGGTAGCCTAATACATGTGCAATGGAAAATGCACCAACTCCATTTACATTTTATATTTTGTAAGTGAACAGAGTAAAAATATGACTCACATATGAAAAGCAAATATGCATAACAAATTCTTCATTTCTGCAGCTGATAAATGTGGGTATGGCTGGTATTTATAACTGCCTTCTCCTGCTATGCATTCCATATTTCTTTAGCCCATAGCAAATAACTTAGGTGATCTTTATTCTTTGACTGGTGCACAGCAGGCATAGAAATTTGGGTATTAGGAGTAATGGCATACATAATTGGATTTCTGAGTGTGTTAGTATGGGTAGACTTGAGAAACAAATTGATAAACATGCATATGGATATAAGGAAAAGTTTTATATACAAGAGGAATGGGACCTTGAGAAAGCATCCCAGTCCAGTCCTGTTCAAAGTCATAAGTCCACTATTAGTTCATATGTCCAATATCAGTCTATAAAGTCTCCTTCCGACTCATGAAGTCACAGACCAGTGGGTGCAGAGTCCCAGGGCTGGCAGGGGTCTCCCAATGGCTCCTTACTTCCAGGGCTCAGGGTCCATCAACAGCATCCAGTGGTGGTAGAAGCCACTCAGCGCTGGCAGGAGTCCCCACATGGCCTCTCCAACTTCAGAGGCCTGGTTCCATCAGGGTTAGGCCATGTGGCTTCCCCTCCAGCTCCTTCAGCTCCTGAGACGTTGCCATCTTGTCTTGTCCATAGTTCGTTGTCCCTGAGAATAACTCCCAACAACTGGGGAGATAGCTTCTCATCGCCATGAGGAAAATATCACGATATTTCCCAGAAGTCTCAGGAGAAAGCCATGCCCACACAGAGGCCTCTATGACTATCTCCAGATTAACAGGCTAGACTCCACCTCTACATCTCCGCCACACTGAGTTTGCCATTGACTTAATCACAGGACATGGTAATACCCAAACTCTCCTGGGTTCCAGACAAAGCGCTCTTTACCCTCATCCGGCAATGCCCTTCGAGTTCCCCCTTGGTAAACAGGATCAATCACACAACTCAATAAAGTAATATCTTTCTTTGCCTGTTGGTCAAGAGGCATGGGGTATTTGAAATAGCCAGGATGTATTTTTAACTACCAGTTCAATAGAAATCAGTGCTACATCTCCAGATGGAAGTGTCCTTCCCTTGGGAACTAAGAGTTCTAAGCCCAAAGAACACAAGCCTGAAGGGAGAGGAAGCAAAATTTTGCAAGTGGGTAGTTAGGAGTGAGAGTAAATGTTGCTTCTTCCATTTCTAGGCCTTAATTTCTGAACTTGTGAATCCTGACTTTGGGAGAAATAGTACCAAATGTTGGGCACTGATTTAGAACATATACGGCATCCTGGAAAACACTAGACAAACTTTGCCAGGTATTACCGCATAGCTGATGCTATAATCATGCCTTTAGATATTCATTCCATCATTCTGCCAAGCAACTACTTCAGAATGATGGAGAACACGGTAAGACAAATGGATTCCATGAATAGGGCCTTTTTCCATACTTAATTCACTATGAAGTAAGAAAGAGACTTAATCCTGAATAGCTTAGATGAGGCTATGAAAGATGCCATGTGCGTGTTAGTCTGGATAGACTAGAGAAACAAATTCATGGAGACATTCATATGTCTATAAATGAGAGGTTTATATAAAGGGTCATTGCACATTGAGAAAGCATTCCAACCCAGTCCAGTACAAGTCCATAAGTCTGATACTAACCCATATGTCTGATACCAATCTACAAAGTCCTCTTCAGACTCACGAAACACACGCAATGACGCTGTATGCAGGACGGTCACAGGCCAGTGGGTAGAAAGTCTGTGATGCCTACCTGGTGAGTTGGTGGTGAGATTATCAGTCCCCATTAAGAACCAGTAACACTCCAAAGTGTTTTTCAAAAGGAGAGTAGGTGTCTTCAGAAGATGGCAATATTTTGCTCCAAAATTCCAAGCGTCAGTGCTGATTCACCATTAGTAACCAGCCAAAGACTCCAAATTACATCTCTATCTGCCACCAAGACTTTAAGCCTCATTGAATCAGCTGGACCTTATTGTTCAAAAGGCTGAAAAGCTTACACAGCAGCCTGAATCTGTTACACAGCTGTCTCTTAGTGTGGGTCCCACTCCACGCTGGTAGATTTTCACATCACATGATAGGCTAGAAAAGAACACCCAAATGAAAGATATATTGTTTCCAGGCATTGTACTTCATTTTCAGTTGAGGGGTCAGTTCAATGCTATGTCTTCACTTTAGTAGAAATAACTTGACATGGTCAACACCACTGAACTCCTAGAAATTTAGAAAGGGTGGAAGGTACCTGATTTTTGTTGGGTATATTTCTTATTTTCTTGTATGAAGCTATTTTGCCAAAAAAAATAGAGTTATTGGTAATTCTTCCTTAGTGGGTCAAATCAGTATAATTAACCAATGTGATATTTTGTGGAAGGGAAAGGTTATCAAGGTCCCTCAGACTAAATTATGCAGAATTGCTATAACTCTGAGCAAGAGCATGACAATTCATTGCTACCCTTACCAGGTGAAGGTAAACTGCTTCTGCTGGTCCATTCAACCCAGAAGTGAGAAAAAGGCTTTGACCAGATCAATATCTGCCTACAGGGTACAGCAGTTACAGTTGGGGTCATCGCCTAGTTAAGTATACAATAACCCATTATCATTAGACAGTATATATCTGTTTTTTGCACATACAAAATAGGTGAATTAAATAGGGATATATAGCATTTTTTTGGATCATAAGATGCACTTTTCCCTCAAAAGTGGGAGGAAAACAGGCATGCATCTTATGGACTGAAGGTGTCATACTCCAGAACATTTCAGTATACTGATACTATTTGGTTCAGAATAAATTTTTTTTTTCTGCTTTAAAAACTGGGGGTGTCATAAAAAAACTGGGTGTGTCTTATGGTCAGGTGCATCTTATGGTCTGAAAAAACGTGGTATTGGGAATCATTGCCCCT
This sequence comes from Nesogale talazaci, assembly GCA_004026705.1. Lineage (NCBI taxonomy): Eukaryota > Metazoa > Chordata > Mammalia > Afrosoricida > Tenrecidae > Nesogale > Nesogale talazaci. The sequence goes on from PVJH01006698.1 coordinate 6,796, forward strand.
TCATCTTTCACATTCTTGATGGTAGCACTAATCCTCCACTCCGATCAGAAATGCGGTATTGTTTTTGGTTTACAAGTTTGTTAAGCTAAGACCATTCTAATGGCTTACATTTGACTTTTTTCTACCACAATAATCCCTATTCCACATTTAGGGATCCAATATGGGTTTTTTCTTTTTCCCCTTTTCTGAGTATGTCTATTCCATTAATGCATTCGACATTATCATTATAGGATAGTTTCAGGGACACTCTGTAATAAAGAGTGTTCAGATGTGTAAGGCTGAGTTTTCTAAAGAAGAAAACCCAGTGACACTTGTATGTTTAGGTAGATAGAAAGTTATATCAAGAAATAGCTTATACAGTGATAGAAGTAAGCAAGTGTACTTCAGCTCAAGTCTGTGGGTCAGAAGTAAGCTAGGAACTTCTAACTTGTGTAACTGCAAGGATGGACAAACAAAGCAGAAAGCTAGCACACCAAGTTCACAGGTTAGGTATGCCCAACTGAGTAAACTGAGACTGGTCAAATGAAGTTAAGGTGCCCAGTCCACTGACCACTCTGGGGGGATAGAAAAAGAGGTCAATTAACTAGATACAAAATCCAAATCTAGCAGGCGTGAGCTAGCTTCGACATTGAATTTATACTGAGTAGGCCACAACCTGAATGAAATCTCTCTCAATTGTTACCTAGGCTGTGGCCAGCTTAAGAACACTTATTTCTCCCCAAACTGCTTGGCTGTTTCACAGACGACCCATCATCCAGGTGATCACATGCTAGGTCATATTTTTGCAGAATCCTGGAGGCACACTCGTTCACAGCCATCAAGTTGGTTCTACCCCTGAGTGATTCTATAGGACAGAGAAGAGGTGCCTCTGTAGGTCTCTGAGGATGTAAATCTTTACAGGAGTAGAAAATCTCGTCTTTCTCCTGTGCAGTAGTTTCTCCAAACTACTGAATTAGCTATGAGCAACTTCACATACAAACCATTCTACCACCAGGTCCTGGTAGCATAGCCCATCATATCCTGCAAGAAAACTGGCCCACTGAAGCTGACCCGAAACCTAGCTACCTCGATCTGAGATGAACCTTCTCTTATTGTAAATCATGAACCACATGGGATCACCTTGATCTTTTCACTCATCTGCCTCCCAAACTATGTACACATTCTTCATGAACACAAGTTTTCTGATATTTTCGTTCTTCGCAATATTAGCCATATTTCTTCGACTTCACAGTTAAATACTTCTTCATAGTCAATGAAACATAAGATCTTTCTAGTATTTTCTGCTTTTGGTCAAGGTTTATCTGGTATCAGCAATGATATACTCATTCCAAATCCTCTTCTGAATTCTGCTTGCATATCTAGCACACCTGTTGATGTTCTGCTCCAACCATTAAAAATTATCCTAAGCAAAATTTTATTGCAAATTATACTGATGATCATGTTGGATCCATTCCATTTTATCACCTTTATTGAAAACGGACACAAATAGGGATGTATTCCAGTTTGTTGCCCAGGTAGCTTTCTTCCTAAAATTAATTAAGCAGAAAAAGAGAAAAGTATGGCCACATAAGAATATCAAAAATCCTATGATATATATAAGGATTTACTAATTACCAAACATTTATTTTTTATCCTTATCTAAATGATAATTTAAGGAGAGTTACACTGCTTTTCAATAACACCAGTTCTTTAATCTTTCCCACTAATTTTAATAAAATAGTAAGGCCAATTGGCAATAATCCATTTAAACAATTACTTAATCATAATTTTGTATGATTAATAACTATGCTAAACTGAATTATTGGTTGAGCGACTGTAATCAGTGCATATATGTTAAACAGTTTTATGTCTGCAGTCTTGGGCATCTTAATTTAATTAAAAAAATCATAGGTTACAAATCCCAGTATGTAAATCATGCAAGGATATTTTGCTCAAATTCAGAAATCGAGTCATTTGTAAGTTATAATATTACAAGAATCATGAACATCGCCATGTACAATGCTTAGCACTTTTCATGAAGCAGCATTTCACTTAAAGCTGCCAGTGACCATATGACTTTGGCGCTCTAGCTTCTGATTAGAGAAAAGGAAATTGAGGTCAAAGAGGGTTAATAGGTTGTCCTAAGTCATGGACTCTCTCAGTGGTGAAGCCAGCGACCAAAGCCAGGTGGTCTTGCGGAGACCAGTTGTAATAAATGACTCCTACCATTTGTCCTAGCTCCTGAAAATAGACATTAGCTTGTCTTACAGATGACCTATGTCACTGGGCATATTTTTGTAAGGCATCTGTTATCTAGACCTGAGATCTTATTGTGTTCCTGGGGGGCGGGGTGGGGGTGGTGGTGAGGAAATCAATCCATAGTTTTCAGTTAACTTTCAAAACAAGAATTATAACAGGCTTTACTAATATTTAGATTCTGACTCTGGTACCCTTACTAGTCCCAGTGTCAGAAGGTAAAAACACCATGATGAAGGTTAGAAAGTGGTGTGCACATCTGTTCTCTGCCTATAATAAATATGTGGTTGTGTGCCATGTAACATGAGCTTTCAGATTGCATTTTCTAGTTTAAAATAAACGGACTCTCACAACATGGACAAGGGACTCAAGAAAGCTTCCATCCAGGAAGTTGTGGGTGGCAGGTGTTAATAAGTAAGTCAAAATACAAGAAAATGGCAGAGCAGGCATTCTTTTTCCTTCTTGTACAAGCTCACTGTCAGTTCTATGATGAAGCAGCCCTGATAATTTAATGGTATGTGGTAAGGTGTCAACAACAAAAGCAAAAATGATCAACAAGACTGCTGAAGTACAGATTTTCATCAAACATTTTTGCTAAATCTCATTTTAAAGGTCTGTGTTTTCCAGATAAAAGAGCAACTTAATGGGCAAATAGACCCTAAGCAACCAGACATTCCTTTCAGTGCCAATCGAATGACTTTTTAACTTTTTAGTACCATTTAAAAGTAAAGTAAATTGATAAATATTTTATATAGGTGACAGTTGCATAATCTCTCAACCTGTGTGAAGGGTGGATTCTATTCTGTCAATGAGGTCATAGTCAATGAGGCCTCTGCATAGGCATGTCCTTCTCCTGAGGATTCTGGGAACTCCTATTTTCTTCTCTGGATCCAGGACATCCACATTCCTGAAAGATATTCCTGGGGACAAGAAACATGGAGCCGTGCTCGAATCCTAGAGCTGAATGAGTCCCATGGACATTCACACCAGCACTGAGATGCTTCTGCTGCCCCTAGATCCACAAAACTTTCCCCCACTGGCCCAGGATATTCCTGTATTTGGCACCATTACATGGCTGCATAAGTCTATAAAAGAATGTATGCACTATTATCAACATATGGGGTAATATCGGACTTATGGACTTGATCTGGACTGGGATGGGATGTTTCTTTAATATCCAATTGCTGTTTGATATAAAATTCTCTCTTACACATATAGGATTGTCTCTGGGTTTGTTTCTCTAGTCAACCCAGAATGATACAATAGGTTTATATTATCCTTATAAAGTTGATATTTGTTCATATTTTATAAAGTTGGAAATCAATAGAATATAACTTGTCTAAAATTTACAAACAAATTTGATAACTACATATACTAAAGGAACATGATTATAATATTTTTAAATATGAAATGGGCAATAAGAAAGTTTGGAAAATACTTCCTGATAAGTGATAATTTTAGACAACTTGTCTTGTTTGCTTCCTTTTTTATTTCTCATAATTTTATATGATGAACTGACATCTAAATTGGAAAACATTATTCCCTAGCTTTCTCCAGATGCTTGGAATAAGCTCAGGAAAATAAAGATGGCAAATTGGAGAAGTGTCAAATATCTAATGCTTTTTTTTTATTTTAAGGAACTGGGCCCTTCGCAAAACCCACAGATATTTTCTTCAAATACAACGAAGCATAATTGTAAAATTTGTTAGAAGTAAAAGTATTCAAGCTCCTTAAAGACTGGGTTTTCCATCAGCTTCTTCCAACACCTGTCATCTCTCCATAGAAACCCAAGTTTAATTATGTAAGAAGTGATTTGCTACTAATCAGCTATTTCAATGACAACGAAGACATACTTGTATATTCTAAAAGTAGCTTAATTACACTGTACTCATAGATTTGATACACAACTTAAGCTAATAAGATTATTTTGAAACATGTGTTGAACTACCAGGCTTGATTGATTAAAAATTATTTAGAACAATTTATGTTATAGAATAAATCTGTAGCAATTTACCAAAGCTACTGGAAAGATTCTATCTTACTGTGGTCATTGCAAAGGACCACGTGTAATGAAATTTATTTGATAATAAGCTACTTACTTAAAATGCTTATGTAAGAAAAATTTCATGAAGCTTTCAGTGATATGTTAAATAGATATTAATATCATACAAACCACTCTATAATAGTGTGTCTCAAATCTGAAATAGCAAAGATAAATGCTATTTTGTGTAGCTATTCTGTATAGTTGTGTATCTGTAGCAATTAAGAGCATAGTTTAAGAAGTCTAGCAGCACAGAATTTATTGTTTAACCTTGGGAAGGTTACTTAAATTGCTAGCTCTAGTTTCTTTCCTCTTTGAAACAGAAACAGTAATACCTTTATTATAGATTACTTGTGAAGGTTTTTAAGTTAAATAAAGCAAGTAAAGTCACTAGCAAGTTAAAGGCTAAGTAAGTGGCTTTTTATCCAAGAATGATAAACTCTGGCAAATAATGTCATGGTAACCATATCCAAACAAGATCTTTGCAATTTCAGAAATTTAGATAGGGTGACAACCATGTGAACTCATGTCTCCTACCAAAAATATGATAACTTTCTGTAAATAGTCAATCATTTCAGTATAAAATTTTCAATGAAGTAAATCCTAAAACAAATACACTGCTATCACATCAATTCCAATATTTAGTAACACTATGAGACAAAGTATAAATACCTCTTGGATTTTTGAGGCTGTAATCTTTGCATAATTATATTACTTCATCTTTCTCCTATAGGACAGTAGTTGGATTTGAATTACTTACCTTTCCATTAGCAGTCCAGTCCTTATGCCCCTGTGCCACTTGGATTCCTACAATGCAGTACTTTTCCTCAAACATTTCAAATTGGATTAGATGGTGGAAATGATTTATACCTGTACCATGACCATGCACTAAAAACATTCTTATCAAATTAAAATAGCTGATCGAAACCCAGTCAATGTTGGAACTGCCAAATTGCAACATTCTATATCTTTACTTTTATGCCCTGTACTAAATCAGTTATCATAATAAAAGAAATGCTTATTGAAGTTGAGCATCAAGTTGTTAAGTAATTTATGCATTCTTTGGCTCCTCTTATCTGCCAGATTGCTTGCCTATTCATTGGCTATTGGAATTGATCAGCAGGGTCACACACGGTGGACAGTGGGTAGGTTTCAGCAGTTTCTAGAGTCAGAGCACATTAGACAAAAGGAATAGGCTCTCCATTTTTGAGAGATTAGCCATTGAATAGCTTTATGAATAGAATAAAAATATTGCCTGACATGGTGCCATAAAATGAACCTCTCAGGTTGGAAAGCACTCAAAATAAAAGGGGGGAAGAGCTGCTTCCTCCAAATAAAGCCAAGCTTAATAACATGGGTGAAGCAAAGCTTTTAGGACCTGTAGTTGCTGATGAGGCACAATTCAAAATGAAATGAAATAGCTTCAAACATATATCCATAACAGGAATATGAGATACGTGAATCGAGAAAGTTGGAGGGGAGGTCATAAAAATTAAATACAATGCATAAAGATCAATATGCTAGGCATTAGTGACCTGACTGGACTGGTTTTGAACACTTATAATAAGACAATCATGGATTACTTTGCTGAGAATCCTAAATTGAAGAGGCTTATTTTCCTTGTCCAAAAGAACATTTCAAGATATATTTTAAAGTACAATATTGTCTGTGATCGGATAATATGTATACACCAATAAAGAAGAAAAACTAATTCACTTATAACTCAGACTAATATATATCACCCACTACAGTCAATGATGAAGACATTGAAGAATTTGATTAACTTACTCACTCTGAAATTGGTCAAAACTTTAATCAATATGTCTTGATAATAACTGGCAATGGTAATGTGAAAGTTGAAAACAAGGAAGGATCAGTAGTTGGAAATTATCCCAAGAGATTGCATGATCAAACTTTTTTTTTAACAGAATAAATGGCAGGTATACATATGGCCCTCAACAGACAGAATACAGAGGAGTAGAATTGCCCACATCTGTATGAAGACAGCATAAAGTATGATCGGTATGATCAACCAGAACAAGTTGAGGAGCCCATTGTGGAACAGTTCATCAATTCCAATAAGGCTGAATCTAAAAAAATTGAAATACATTTCAGACAGCTAAAATAGGACCTTGAGTATAGCCTACCTAAATTTAGTGGTCATTTTAAGAACAGATTTGTAGAAATGGATATTGTACCCAAAGAGTAGATGTATTGCAAACATGTCATCAAGAGCATCATACATGAGAAATTCAGCACTTCCAGGAAGATGGCGACTGAGTAACACATACCAGAGGGACTTCACAGAAATCAGCCAAGAGCGTGACTATGAGGAAAATTCAACACTGCCTGGTCACAAGAGGAGCATCATAAAGATAAGTTGACACAGATTCTCAAGGTTATGAGGGACTGGAGTTTTGGGGCTTGCCACAGTGGAGACCAGCTAGGGTTTGACCTTAGCCTCACCACTCTCTCATTCGGAGCCGGATCATGTGGAGCCAGTGCAGGGGCTTTAACTCCATTGCAGTTACAGCTAGCGACTTCAGGGCAGGGATTAAATCCTTGCATCTCCATGTTCAGGGCTTAGGGCTCAACTACATTCATACTTTTGTTTCTCTCTCTTCTTTCTATCCCCCCGCAGTCTCAGCTGTTCTGTTTGCTTGTTTTTGGCTTGTTGTTTGTTTTTTCCTCTTTGTTTCTTCCATTTTCTCTCACATGCCACTTCCAGCATCCAGACCACTCTTCTTAGCCTACGACATTTACGCCTACACTCCACCTGGCTGGGAAAGATCCACTCTGTGCAGCATAGGCAGACATGCTTTCCACCAAGAGATTTTTCCACCCAACTTCTTCCCTAGGAATTCCTACCTGTGTAGCTGAAGAGTTTCTACCTGTCTGCTGTGGTCCCAAGGGACTGAGGAAACTTTCACCAGTTTGCCTTACTGCCACACAAGGTCCAAGGCTCAACCAACACTCGTCAATGCTTCACACTGCTGCTAGGAACCTCTGCTCAACCTATGGAGCAATCTATCTGACCTGGGCAATTCTTCCCAACATTCTATGTGCTCTACACCAAAGAGGGCAACCCACCAGCCTTCTGTGGCACCGCCACAAACCATCTGTGGTGCCCCAACCTGCCATGGATCAGGCCGTCAGAACTTCTTTTGAAATCACTCAGTATAGCACCATTCTCATAGGCCCACAACAGCTCAACCAGAGTCCCCTATGAGGACCATCCAACTTGCCCTCAAAATAATAGAATACTGGTTGACTAGGGAAAGAGTGAAGTCACGGGAGGATAAAGAGGTAAGTCAATTCAATAGTGATTTAGCTGCAGGCAGTTCAAAGAAGCATTCCTGTAAGTCTTGCAGAGAAAGTCGGTGCTCTTCAACTCCCTGGAAAATGGCACCTGGCTCCTCTAAAATAATGCAACACAAACAGCAATCTGTCCCAATGACATCAATGAAAAACCAGGAGAAACAAAAGTTAAGGACAGAAAATATCCCAAAGTAAACATGCAAACAAGAAGTGGACATTGAAATGCCACAAAAAGAAAATTTCAGAATGCTGCTTAGTCATATGGGATATGAGGGAAACAATACAGAAAAGGATGAAATGATAGAGAAAATAAAGTCCATACACCAAAGGAAGATATAAGAGCTTAGAAACAATATAACAAAAACTAGGACCTTGCAAATTGACTGGACAAAGCAGAGAACCACACCAGTGACCTAGAGGACAGCCAAGCATACTTTAACAAGCACAAAAGAAAATCAGAGAATCAGAAGAAAACCAAATAGCCATGTCTGGTGTTATGAAAAGAAGTACAACAGACTAATTGGATTACTAAAGGGAGACACAATTAAAGTGATCTGCAACAATAATAAGAGGATTTTTGGAGGCAAACTCCCCAGATTAATGAAGGAAATTCACACAAACCAAAGAATACTCTACCCAGTCAAATTATCTATCGAGATAGATGGAGAAGCAAGAGGATTCCCAGACAAGGAAACACTGAAAGAATACATTAGCTGAAACCCAGCCAGACAAAAGATCTTGACTGATGCAATATGAGCAGAAGAACAGCACTCACCAAGCATAAATTAGAGACATCACATAGAACAATCCCACCTAGAGGGCAAAAAAGAGAAAATGGCCCCCCAAATAGCCCTGGCTTAAGGGTGGAATGAAGTCAAGAATGAGAAACGTACACATATACACACATGTACAGCACACTGTTAAATAAAGGAGGTAGGAAAACACCCAAAATAAAAGGAGATATGAGATGACATCACAGAGTCCACAGAGGGAGATAATAACCCTGAATTTCAATAGACTGGACACAGGCATTAAAAGACTGAAGCTAGCAGACTGACTTAGAAATCATAACCCATCAATCTGCTGCTTACAGGAGACACACCTCAAGCTTACAGACAAAAATGGGCTCAAAATCAAAAGATATACCAAGTAAACATCAATACAAAAATAGGGGTTGCAATCCTAATCTCAGATATAAGTGACCTCAAAGGACAAATCATAAAAAGAGATAAGGATGGACACTATAACGCTCAAGGGAACAGCAGACAAAGAACGACTATGTATTTTAAGCACTTATTCCCCAGATAAGACTAGCTGACTATGTCAACCAAACACTCTAAAAGATGGGGGGAAAAAATCACATCTGCAACAATGATAATGGGTGCCTTCCATACACAGCTCTCTGAGAAAGATAGATCACAAGAAAGAAACTCAACAAGGAGGCTAGAGATCGAAACACTACAGTTAGACAATTTGACTTGATAGAGAGTTACAGAGATTTTCATCCAAATACGGGGAAAATTCCCATTCCTTTCAAGCCTACATGGCATGTATTCCAAGATAGACCATATGCTGGAGCATAAGACAAATCTTTATAAATTTAAACACATCAATGTCATACAGAACTCACTCTCTGACCACTATGCCATATCGTTAGAACTCAATCAAAGGAAGATGAAGAAAACAAGAGCAAACAATTGGAGAATGAATAACTATTGCAAAAGGAGTGTGTACTGGCCCAGATCAGAGATGAAATTAGGAAATTTCTAGAAACTAATGAGAATGAAAACATGATGTGCCAAAACTTATGGAACACAGCAAAGTCAGCCTTGTCAGTTGAGTCTCTCCAAGGGAGAGAGAACAAGATAGTGTCTCCCACCTCCAAGAAGGAATTACCACATTTCCCAGAATTCTCAGAGGAAAAGGCCATATCCACACAGAAGTCTTACTGGCTGGCTCGAGACTGACAGATTGGACTTCACCCCTACACTCTTAATCCTCAAATTGACACCAGATTAAGTGACTGCCACAAATATAGATGAAAAACTCCTAGAAAAAATACTGGTCAATAGAATACAAAAGTATATAAAACAAATAATTCACCATGACCAAGTGGGATTCATACCAGGGTTGCAGGGATGGTTCAACATACAAAAGACCATTACTATCATTCGCCACACTGACATAAAAAAAAACTATAAGAAATGCATGACAATATCGATACATGTGGAAAAAGCATTCAACAACATCTGACACCAATTCCTCATTAAGACTATCGAGAAGATAGAAACAGAAGAAAAATTCTTAAAGATAATTCGAGTTATATATGAAAAACCAACAGTCAATCTGGTAGTCAATGGAGAAAAGACAAACACAATCCCACTGAAAAAAAGGGTCCCGATAAAGATGCCCCACTCTTATTTAACATCCTACTGGAGGTCTTAGCTAACAGAATAAGGCAAAAAGAAAAAAAAAACCAACACATCAAACATATTCACCTGGAGATGGAAAAGGCAAAATTACTGTTATTTTCAGAAGATATGATTTTATACATGGATAATCTCAAAAGCACCACAAGGGATTACTGGAAGCAATAGAGAAGTATGGCAGAGTGGTAAAATACAATATCAACAAAGAGAGGATTGGAAGACTCGATGTAGTAAAAATAACCATTCTGCCCAAGGCACTATATAAGTTTAATGCAATTTCGATGCAGTTACCCTCATCTTTCTTTAAAGACTTGGAAAAACTGATTATCAATGTCATACAGACGGGGTAAAGCTCAGAGAATTAGCAGAGAACTCTTCAAGAAGAAGGACACAGTGAAAGGCTTTGTTTTACCTGAATGTAGCACATATTATGAAGCCACAGTAGTCAAAACAGCATGGTACTCCTTTAAAGACAGATACTCAGACCCATAGAAAAAAACTGAAAAACCAGAAATAAAAACATCAGCATACAACAACTGATCTTTGGTAAGTAACCAAATAATATCAAATGGGAAGCAGAGGCACTTTTCAACAAGTAATGCTGAAAAAAAATGGATATCTACTTGCAGAAAAATGAAGCAAAACCATTATCTCACTCCATGCACACGAATAAACTCAAGGTGGATCAGAGACCTCTATGTAAAACCCCAAACTATTAGGGCCCTCAATGAATGAATTGGGACCAACCTGAGAATGTTGACACAGAGAATATATATGCTATCAGAAATAGGGAAGGACACAAACACAGAGAAGGAACAAATTGACAAGTGGGATATACTGAAGATAAAGCACCTGTGTACACTGAAAGAATTCACCAAGAGAGTAGTAAGAGACCCCACAGACAGGGAAACCATCTTTAACAATGACATGTCGGACAAAGACCTTATTACCAAAACCTATGATAATCTACTAGCTTCCAAAAAGAAAAAAAAAACTAATTACCCACTGTGAAAGTAGGCAAAGGACCTGAACAGAAATTTCACAAGGGAGAAATCTAAATGGCCAATAAACATAGAAAATGTTACCAATCGTTAGCCATAAGAGAAAAGCAAACTAAAATTTTGATTGAGATACCAACTAATGCTCTCAAAGATAGCCAAATTCAAAAAATCAGAAAGCAGCATGTTGGAGAAGCTGTGGGGAGTCAGGAACTTATGAAAATCAATTTGGCAATATCTAAAACAGATGGAGATTGAGCTAGCATACAACCCTACAATCCCCCAACTGGACATATACCCAGAAGAGGAAAGAAACAAACCACGGAAAGGCATCTGTGATCCAAAATTAATGACAGCACATTTCAAAATCAAAAGGAAATGGAGACCCAAACTTCCACCAACTGACAAATAGATTAAAAATTATGGTACATACATACAGTGTAGTACTACACATCACTGAAAAGCAGTGATAAACGTATGAAATACATCACCACATGGGAAGAAATGGAGGAAATTACGCACATGGAGTAAGCCAAGCACAGAAGGACAAGTACAACAGGAGTCCACTGTGGTAAACTTAAAAAAAAAAACGCAAAAGGGGCATAGGAAAAAATCTACTGTATACAAATATCCCTGGGGTGCAGCCCAGGTAGTATGGCAGGGGTCAGACCAAATCCAGAGATACATATGGTAGTCAACTAAAAATAAGTTGGGGTGGGGCAGGGTGGGGAAGGAAAAAAAAGAAATGGGTAGCGGTGATGCAGGACACTAACACAGTCAAAGGGAGGGTATTGTTTATATCTCCACAGGGAAAGAGGAACCAGATTTCAATTGGGTGCTCCAAGGTGTGAATGCTACTTCCATTATGAAGTAGGGAGCCAGTAGAGTGGTCTGAGTAGTTGGCCCCAATCCCAACTACATGGACGACCGTCATTCCCTGCGGAAGAATTTCCTTCTTAGGACACCACTGAAGCTGTAGCTCAGGGAGAGGGACCTCTGACCAGAGCACAGGGGAGCACATGATAGGGGAGGAAGATAAAGTGGAGCACATCCTGACCCACCACGCCTTGAGGATGATATTCCCGCTCAAAGCAGCTCTTGCACAGAGAAGAACATAGGGCCAGCCCCACTATGAGACATGCCATCCCTCAACCACGCTTAAGAGACACAGTGTGGGAGTTGGGCCAAATTTGGCCCCACCACACCAAGGCAAATCACTAAGGGAGTGCAACCAAACAGCAAGTGTAGCAGAGCAAGAAAGCCCAGAGGGAATACCAAAATAGACTTTGGAATCTGGGGGTGACACCCCATCAACTTGGCCGAAAACACTTCTAAAGGCTACCAAACAGTCTCTGAACTATTTACAGGCTTTTCTTTTTTTGTCATTGGTTTGTTGTTGCTGTCGCTTTCTTGTTGTTGCCTTATTTTGCTGTCTTGTTTTTGTGCATGGTATTATTTCCACAGGTCTCTCTAGATAAGAGAGGCTGGATAAGTAATCTGAAGGAAAACACAACAGGACGGAAGGTTCTGGCAGGACATGGGAGTGGGGGGAAAGAAGTAGTTAGAAGTAGTTGTTAATAAACCCAGGAACAAGAGGACAGCAAGTGATCCAAAATTGGTGGTGAGGAGGGTGGAGGAGGCCTGGTAGGGATGGATCAAGGATAATGTCACCAAGAGGAATTATTGAAATCCAAATGATGACTGACCATGATACTGGCACAAGAGAAAAGTAAATGAAATTAGAGGAAAGAATTCGGGACAAAGGGTATTCATAGAAGTCTAAATAAAGGCATGTACATATGTACATATATTTCTACATGAGGATGGGGATGTAAAGCTATGTAAATATATTTGTAAGTTTAGTATTAAGGTACCGATGAACATTGGACCTCCACTCAAGTGCTCCCACAATGCAAGAACACTTTGTTCTATTAAACTGGCATGGCATGATGCTCACAGTCCCAACATGATTTCTGAAGACAAATGGGTGCATACATAAATGTGTTGAAGAAAACTAATAGTGCCCAGTTATCAAACAATATAATGTTTGGAGTCTTAAAGACTTGAAGATAAACACGCAGCCATCTAGCTCAGAAGCAACAAACCCCACATGGAAAAAGTACACCAGTCTGTGTGGTCATGAGATGTTGAAAGGATCAGGAACAAAGAATCAAATAATTGTGAGTGAGGGGAAGTGGAGAGATTGGGGATACAAAACCCATCTTGGCAACTAGACATCCCCTTACAGATGGATTTCGAGGAGGAGACGAGTCAGTCAGGGTGTAGTGTAGCAACGATGAAGCACACAACTTTCTTCTAGTTCCTAACTGCTTCCTCCCCCACTAGCCCCACTATCAATACCCCAATTCTACCTTACAAATTGGTCTTGACCAGAGAATGTACACTGGTATAGATAGGAACTGGAAACACAGGGAATTCAGGACAGACATTCCCTCAGGATCAGTGCTGAGAATGGGGATAATGGGAGGATGGAAGGAGGATGGTGTACAAAGGGGGGACTGATTATAAGGATCTACATACAACCTCCTCCCTGGGGGATGGACAATAGAAAAGTGAGTGAAGGGAGACCTCAGACAGTGTAAGATATGACAAAATGATGATAAGAGTTCAATGAGCTGCAATTTTTAAAAGGTTTGGAAAATGAAAAAAAGAACATCATTCTTTAAAAAGCAATTGGTAACTAAAAATACAGCAAAGAGAGAACAGCTAAAGCTCAATGTCAGAGGAGACTCTGAGTCTTACTCTTTTATTACTGGGGATTCATAAAACTCTTATCACAATCCATACATCCATCCATTATGTCAAGCACATTTGTTGTCATCATCATCATTCAAAACATTTTCTTACTACTTGAACCCTTGGTATCAGCTCCTCATTTTTCCCCTCCTTTCCCCACCCATCTTCCTCATGAGCCCTTGATAAATTATAAATTATTTTTCCATGTCCTGCACTATTCAATGTCTCCCTTTACTCCTTTTTTTGTTGCCATCCTCCTGGGAGTGGTTATAGTAAGTCACTGTGATCAGTTTTCCTTTTCTCCCCTGACCTTTCCCTTACCCTCCTGTTAAGGCTGCTCTCAATATTGGTCCCCAGGAGTTTTTCTGTCCTGTATTCCTTGTGTTTCTAGCCCCCACCTGTACTCATGCATATGTGTTCTAGCCAGATTTAGAAGACAGAATTAGGGTCATGATAGTGGGAGTGAGGAAACATTAAAGAATCAAAGGGAAGATGTATCTTTCATTGGTGCTATACTCTACCCTGACCAGCCTGTTTTCTCCCTATGACCCTTCTGTAAGCGGATGTCTGATTGCCTACAGATTTTCGTTGGGTCTCTACTCCACCATTCCTACCATTCATATTGACATGATATTTTGTTCTGGATCTTTGAGGCCTGATACCTGATTTCATTGACACCTCATTATCAAATAGGCTGGTGTGTTTCCTCCATGTGGGATTTGTTGCTTCTCAGCTAGAGGTTCACTTGTTTGTCATCATGCCTTTAAAACCCCAGATGTTATATCTTTTGATAGCCAGGCACAATCAGCTTTCTTCACCACATTTGCTTATGCACCCACTTGTCTTCAGTGATTGTATTGGGAAGATGAGCATCTCAGAATGCCAGATTATTAAAACAAAGTGTTCTTGTGTTGAGGGAGAACTTGAGTAGAGGCCTAATGTCCATCTGCTACCTTAATACTAAACCTATGAATACAAAGATCTACTTATCCATCATCATATATAAATATATTTACATATGTACATGCCTTTATGTAGACCTCTAGAAATACCCTTTGCCTATTAGTTTTTCCTCTATTTTCTTTTACTTTTCCCTTGTCCACCTATCATGTTCAACCTTCATTTGGGTTTCAGTAATTACTCTTGGTTACATTGTCCTTGATTAAGCCCTACCAGGCCTTCTACACCCTCCTTGCCATCAATTTTTAGTCACTTGCTATCCCCTCGTCCCTGGGTTTGTTAACAACCACTTCCTTTCCGCTGTCTCCTTCTCTCCCATGTTCCCCGAGAACTGTTATACTGTTGCTTTCTCCTCTGGCTTGTTTATTCCATCTATCTTATCTAGATAGACATGCAGAGATAATAATATGCACAAATACAAGACTGAGGAAAACAAAGCAACAACAGAAAATAGACAGTAACTCCAACAACAACAATACAAAACAAAAAAAGCCAATGACAAACAAAACAAAGAAAAGCCTATAAATAGCTCAAGGTCTATTTGTTGATGTTTATGAGAGTTTTCCAGTTGAATCTGATGGAGTATCCTGCCCTGACCCCACAGTCTAATTTTGGTCTTCCCAAAGGGGACTTATTTACTTTGCTCACTTGCTGTTCTGTTGTACACCGTTAGTGTTTTGCCTCGGTGTGGTGGGGTCATATCTGGCACAATTACCACAGTGTATTTCAAGGATTGTCCCCTGTAGGGCTATGGGTCAGTGAGGGACATCATGTCTCGTGGTGGGGCCAGTCCTATTGTCCTCTCTGTGCATTGGCTGCTTTGAGCAGAAATATCATCCTAAGGGCTTGGTGGGCCAGGACGTGCTTCACTCTTTTTCCGTTCCCTTTCATTTGCTCCTATGTGCTCTAGTCAGACATGTCCCTCTCCCTGAGCTGGAACTTCAGTGCTGTCCTCTGAAATGAATTCTTCTGGGGGGGATGAGTCTTACTCTTATTTATTTATTTAGTCTTCCTCTTAAATGTAGAATTGCAAAAGCAAGTGGAAGAAATGAAGTAAAAGAGCTGAAAAATTCCAAAGGCCAGTTCAAAAAGAGCTAGTATAATGAAATGTGGAGAGATGTGCAAAGATGTGGAATTAGAGTGAAATAAATAAATAAATTAGAGCCCATTCAATATTTTCAGGCAGTAAAAAAAAGAAAAAAATCAATGTTCAAGATAAAATATCGCCACTCCTACCAGAGGGCAGTGATGTCCCCCCACCCCACCCCCAAAAAACAGAGGGCAGTGATGCCTAAAAAAAAGATGAAATATTGAAGAATTCTATGGATAAAATATTGAACCATCAAGGAAGCATCACAGTACAATGAAGCAAAAAAAATGACTATGCCAAGCAGAATTGGTTGTGTTCTATTATTCCAACAAGTAACATGCTTAATTATAGATGATATTCAAAGAAGCTCAAGCTGTATTGAAGACATTAAGGAAAAATAAGGGTCCAGAAATGGCTGGAATACCAACTGATATGTTTCAGTTAGCTGATACAGCACTAGAATTACTAATGAGTCTATGCCAAGAAATTTCAAAATAGTTAACCTGATCAATTGACTGAAAGAGAATCATCTTTGTAAACATTTCAAATAAAGGTGACACAAAATTCAGAAATTGGGTGTGGACAATGGGGTGGGTGACAGAAGTGATACATTAGACAGTGTAAGACATGAAGAGGTAATAACAATTTGTAAGTTATTGGAAGTTCATGGGGGAGGACAAGGGGGAAAGGGAAATATGGGGTGTTGGAATTAAAATAATAAAGAACTAGAGGAAAGGGGAAGAGGAGCTTATGTTGGAGGGGTTCAAGTAGATAATGTAGATGAATGTCGCAACATGTGTACAAATATGCTTAATACAAATGATGTGTTAAATGTTGTAAGAGCCCCCAATAAAAGCTATATTAAAACATGCAGAAATTATCCAATAATATAATTAATAACACATGCAAGTAAAATATTCCTAAAATTTTTTTAAATGGTTGCAGATGTATACAATAGCAGAGGACATGGAACAAAGAATATCATTTCAGTCAAATAGATTTTGAGTGAAAGCAGAGAGATGTGGTTTTTGATTCTGCAAAGATATTTTATGTGTAGTCCATAATAAACTAAGTACAACTGCCGGGGAAAGTTGTTTGCTTTAGACAAACAGGACAGGACCAGCACCTTCGGTGGTTCATGGCCTGTGGAAGAAGGCTGATGGCTCAGTTATGGGACCTGATGTAACAATGGCTGGCCCATCTCTCTGCCTGAGATAAACGACATTTACCTCCTGTTCTCTGACTAAAGCTGCAGAAGGCAACAGTCTGCAAAGTTATCAGCTATTTCATGTTCCCAGATTTATCCTCTCCTCTCCTCTGTGAATAAGTTGGTTGAATGATTAATGCTTCTTTGTATACCCTCGAAGAATTGTGAACTGTTCCACCCTTATTTAAAATTTCAGACTGCTATCTCCATAAAAACTGATCGTGGGTCCAAGTAAAATGAAATCCTAGACAAATTCAAAATTTCTACAAGCTTCTGACAGAAGTTTCTTCAAAGCAACAATAAACTGATTTAACCACTGAATGCAGGACAGGGTATCAATAGGCTCTCTTTCACTCATAAACTCGTGTGGATGTCAAGGTAGCAAAACTTAATCTCAGCCTATATCGGAATCTATCAGCCCACAAATGTTACCAATAGTTGTCATTTAATCTTGATATAATCAAGATTATATCAATTCCTCCCCTCAAGGCTCCTTGCATTTTGTATTTCTCCTGTGTTCCTCCTGGGAGCATAATGATTCTTCTACAACTTCAGAGGCTTGAGAAGTCTGTGTGGATTTATGAATGTCCCAAGTGTCTAGACATTAACTCCTGTCTGGTATCTTGCTCTCTTCCTTAATACCTAACCCAGAAGCAAGGCACAAAGCTCTTTATTTCTCAAAACCCCAAAAGTTATCTCACTCCAATTCATAGGGACTTTTTTTCCTCAGAGACAATGAAAGCACCTGCAATTTTATTACAAGGGTAACTTAGAATTTCATATTTCATTTAACAGCAGTTTCAAAGGTAACCTAATAGGAATATATGCAAAGCATTGTACTAATCCTTATTATATCTCAATCATAATCACAACAAACAACTATTTCAGTCCCTGTTTTATTTACTTATTTCCACTTGAAATAGAATTGCTTATGAAATAGACTCTCAAAAGTTTTCTAAATAGACTCCCCAAAGTATTTTTCTAAATACTTTAATGGTTTTCTATAGTTTAAAAATAAACAGATATTGTCATATATATTTGGTGAAAATAGAGATCTTATCATTTGAGTTATTCTGGGTACATTAGAGAAGCAAATCCCAGAAACTCACACATATAAGAGAGAGTTTCATATAAAGGGCAAGTACACATCAAGAAAACATCCCAACCCAGTGCTGCCCAAGCCCACAAGTCCAACACTAACCCATGTCTGACACTGGCCCCCAAAGTCCTCCTCCATCTCACAAGATGCGTGCAATGATGCCCACTTCCGAAGGAAAGCCAAATCAGGGAACATGTAAGCATCTCAGTGTTGGCAAGGGTCTCCAAATGGCTGCTCCAGCACCGAGGGCTGCTTTGGGGTAGGTCCATGTGGCTTCTCCTCAGGGATGTCTTGTAGGAAGTGAGCCTTGCCAGCTGAAACAGGGAAATAACTACGGCAGCTGTACCCTGGAACGACCATCACAAAGCAAGAGACCAGAGAACTGGAAAGGTGAAGCTTATCTTTATCTCTCCACCCTTCAATTGATCCCTACTGTGTTTATCGGCCAGGTTGGGAAAATAAATCGTAAGTATGGCTTCCTCTGTCAGTTGGTTTATTTCAAAGTCTATTCTTGAAATTATATCAGCATAGAAAAAACTATTCCACAAACTCTTTATGCAAGTGTCAGGTAGAAAACTACATAAATATTCCCACTGTCCACCCACAAAAATTTTAGTAGTATTCTTAAAAAGAAATCAAACTACTCTAGTTTGTTCCATGTATTATATTTTACTTTTAATATTTCTGTTAGTTTCTTATTAGAATTTCTCCTGCCTTCCATTATTTTGGAAGTAATTTCTTTATTGTTTCATTTTTTAAAGAACTCTGGTGTGTTTTTCTTGACATGATAACTTCTTTTAGTTGAAATGTAATGTCTCCTGCTGAGGAACCACATTTTCAACTAAACAACATGTAACTAGAACAACAAAAAGAGCTTTAATCAGCAAATTTATTAGGTTTTTCTATATTCTTGAATACAAATATTTCAACCAACAGCAATGTTTCAGCCATCTAATCAATTTTAGCAAAATATTATAACATAAATGATTTTTGTATCACTGCCTTGTCTTTAATATCACATTCTTATTAGTCAACAACTAATTTATTCTAATTAGCTTATACCAAAATCAGTAGGTATTTAGCAATTTTTCTTTTATTCTCTTTATTATTAAGAACTTTGTAATAAAAACCTTTACATGTATCCATCTTAGAGAATATTAAAAGAGTGGTTATGATTGTGCTAGATTTTTATGACTCCAACAGTTCTGTAAATGGTTTTATAACCAATCTATGAATTTTAACAGCACTTGGCCCTTGAACAGCATGAAGAATAGGAACATCTCACTCAACAGTAGTATAAAATGCATGTGTAATATTCAACTGCCAAAAACCTTAACAATGAATAGCTTCTGTTGACTTGGAAGGCTTACTGATAGCAAAGGTCAATTAGCACATTTATAGCCCTCAGGAACTTGCCAGGGTTTGCACCTTTCGTGAAAATTGAGACTTCAGAGCTGCATGGTTATGAGTCATCCCCTGACTAAGATGACTGAAGGGCCGCAGAACCACTTCTGTAACTTTTCTAATAAGCAATAGTGTATGTATCCCAATCATTTTGCGTTTGGATACCATTATGGTCTCGTGCTCTGATCACCCTGATCAGATCATTCATTTTTATCTTTGTTGTCTTTGTCCTTCTTAAGAGCGAATAAAAGGGTCTCTGTAAATTATGTTTGCATTTGGGTCTATTGTTCCCAGAATGCTGTTGCAGTTTGGTGCCGTCATGCTGGTCTCAACACACAGCAATTTTATGCAAAGCAGAAGAAAACACAACCCAGTCTGGCACCATCATCGCAATTATTGCTGTTACGTTTGAGCCCACTCTAGCAGTCATTGTGTCAATCCATCTCTTGGGGGATCTACACGTTTTTGCTGCCCCTTCACTTAACCAAGCAGAATTTGTCTCCCCTGTGACAAGTATCCAAAATACTTGAGTTGAGGCTTCGCAATCCTTGCCCTTAAGCAGCATTGTGACTGTACTTCCAAGACCAACTGTTACTGAAATAAAATACATTGATTCTTCTTTCATCTCCTTTATTCAGTGTCCAGCTTTCAAATGCACCTGAGGCGATAGAGGCGTTTGGGTCAGGTGCTCCTTCATCCTCGAAGTGACAAGATCCTTGCTCTTCTTTAAAGTCTTGTGTGCCAGATTTACCCCGTGCACTGTGTCTTGTGATCTTTTGACTACTGCTTCCGTAAGCATTGATTCTAAGTTCAAGCAAGACAAAATCCTGGACAATTTCCATCCTTTGTCACTTTATCAAGATGTTACATATCAGTCCAGTGTGAGGATTTTGGTCTTCTTTACGCTGTGTTGTTATCTATACTGGATGGTGATCTTCATCAGCAAGGTTGCCAAGTCCTCCTCCCTTTCGGCAAGCATGGTGTGCCATCTGCGTATCACAGGTAGTTGATGTCTTCCTCTAAATGCTGATGAAGCATTCTCCTTTATATAATCCAGCTTCTCTGTTGATTTTCTCAGCACACAGCATGAATACATATGGAGATAGAGGATAGCCTCTTTCCACACCTCTCTTGATTTTAAGCCATGCTGTAAGCCCTTGTTCTGTTCACACAAATGCATGTTGATTCTTGTACAGATTCCTCCTGAGTAATATTAAGTATTCTAAGATTTCTATTCTTCCCAGAAATATCTATAGTTTGTTGTGATTCACACAGTCAGGTGCCTTTGCTTAATCAATATAACACAAGTCAACATCTTTCTGGTATTCTTTGTTTTTAGCAATGATGTCTCTTGTTCCATGTCCTCTTCTAAATCTGACAACTCCTTGTTACTATACTGCTGACATGGCTGTAGAATGATCTTCAGTAATATTTTACTTGCATATGATATGAAAGATATTGTTCTACAATCTGAACTGTCTGCTGGGTCACTTTTGTACCCACTTTTGCACACACAAATTTGACATGGGTGCAAGCATGAATCTCTTCAAGTCAGTTAGCTTCCTTTCAAATGCCCTGGCACAGGTGAGGGAGTGATTCCAGGGCTTCCTCAGCTTGTTGAAATATTTCAGTTACTGCTCCATCAGTTCCTGTAACTTGAACTTCCTCCTTCAGTACCATTGGTTCTTTGTCATAAGTTCCATCTTGAAATAGTTGAATGCTGACTAGTTGTTTTGGAAACAATGACTGTGTATCCTTGCAGTCTTGTCCTGATATTTCCTTCATGGTTGAATATTTTGCTCACAATTTTTTCACTATAGAAACTCTTTTGTTTTTCAGTTTACCATATGCTGTGGAAGTTCTCCCTTTTTGCTTTTCTGACTCTAGGTCTTCGCACATTTCATTATAATATTTTACCATATCTCCTTCAAACTGCCTTTTGATCGGCTCTTTTTAGTTTTTTGACTTTATCATATCTTCTGTTTGTCTTAGCTACTCTCTGATTAAGTAAAAATCACCAATGCTATGTTTTTCAAGTACTGATCCTTCCTCTTTATTTCCAATTTTTGCATTTCAATCACCAATAATTATCAAAGTATCCTGATTGCATGTTGGTCAATTATGGAATGAAGACACTGCTAGAATTCTCCATTTGTGCATTACAAGCTTAGTGGTTCGTGCATAAATTTGAATAACATTTGTATCTGTTGAATTTCCCTGTATATGAATAGACATTATCTTAACACAGACAGCCTTTTACTTTTAGATCTTAAAATGTCCTTTCTGACATCGAATGAATGCAAACCACTCTTCTTGATTCTCTTGATGGTTTTTTTTCCTGGCATAGTAAGTTATATGATTTTGTGATTCAAAAGTCCAGGGCTAGTCCATTTCAGCTCACTAACACCTAGACTCTCAATCTTTCCATTGCATATCTAATAACTTCCAATCTTCCTAGGTTCATATTTCATTTATTCTAACTTCCAATTTTTAAGTGTTTTGGGTTGTTTTATTTTGAGTTGTACACCATTAGCAGAAGAATGTCTAGAAGGCTTCATGCTGGCTTGCTTTACTCAATCTTCATCATCATGTTCAATTCTACCTTGAGAAAGCAATTCATCATCAGTCATATTTTGAGTATCTGTCTACCTGAGGAACTTATCATCTTACAATATTAGGTTTTCAGTAACTTACAATGCTTTTGATGCTATTCATATGGTCTTCAGTGACAAATTACTCTGATGTGGACCCTTCTTTACAGTCTATTCTTAGTCTGGGAACTCTGCTGCTCACTTTGGGTGACACTGCTGGTATTTGAAATACCAGAGACGTAGCTTTCAGCATCACAGCAATACTCAAGCCGCTGCAGTAGGAAAAATGAAAGAAAAATGTCATAATATATACTTACATGTCATAATATATACTTCAATTTTATAAGAAGTAATCTAGAAAAGGAAACACTTCATTTTAATCATAAAAGAAAAATTATACATATAGACTGTGCTGTACTTATCAATACCTTAAATTTATGCGATTTGCTTGCAAAATGAAGGTCTTCCTAACTGAGCAAGTTGACGAGGAGGAAGAAACGCAGGTGTTGCTCTTGTTGCTTCCAAGAGTGAGGTCGTTTGTGATAATGTCAACTAAGCACTCCTGGCTCTGGGGTGCTGTCAGACCCCTCAAGCAAACAGTATCCTGGTGGCATCTTCTTGATGTCATCATCCTTTTATATAAGAGTAAGCTGGAAAGAGACGATTTCTCTCACTGTCACTTCACCTTCTTCTTCACTGGGCTATGACTGAGACTCCATGTCTGCCTCCAGGGACGGCTCCACCTCTCACCCAGCTGACCCTGAGAGCCGCGGGAGCCTTGCCATGTTTCCACCAATCTTGGATCACGTGACTCTAGACTCACCAGCTTGCATGCTCCCAGATTTCTGCTTCACTTTCCTCTATCACCCGAATGCAGCTGCCTGAGTCTGAAGAGGGCCCTGGTAGGCTTGAGTTGGACTAAACCAAGATGCTTTTAAAAAAATATATAAAACTGTCACTAGAGACTCCTAGTCCATTTGTATTTTACTCTCTCTCTCTCTCTCTCTCTCTCTCTCTCTCTCTCAGGCGACTCAGCTCACTATTTAAGTTTGATGTAACAAGAAATCAGAGGAGTTTTTTTGTTTTGGTATTTTAAGAAGCATACTATATATAAGTGCACAGCTCATCTCAGAAAAAAATAAATCAGCAACGATATCCTAGTAACCCTTTCCCTCGCCCTTTCTTCCTCTCTCCCACCTCCCTAACCTCTCCCAACCCTTCACTGGGTTTGTCTCAATCCCTGACCTCCTCTAAGTCATCCAAGTCTTCTTTACTTTTGTAGAAAGAACATTTTTTTGTTTTTGTTTTATAACAATTTACTTATCTTTGTAAAAGTGACTGAGTTTGGTAAGCATAATGTTCTCTAGCTTTGTCCACGACTTAATAAAAGATTTGTCATTGCTTTTATGGATGTATACTATTCCATAGTATGAATGTACTAGAGATTATCTATCCATTCCTCTATTGTTGGAGTTTTGGGTGGTTTACATGTTTTTGCTATTATGAAAATTGCTGCAATAAACATAGATGCACATATATCTGTTTGTGTTTTGTTGTTGATTTCGTAAGGGTTCTCAATACGTGTCCTTATGAAGAGATCAGTGAATATATGAATACTGTTGCAAAATTTTCTGAAGAAATCAAATAGTGTCCAGCTATGAGAAAAAGTAGTGTCTGAGGTCTGAAAGTCTTGCTTTAAATCAAGCATCTTGTTAATTGGGGCATCCATTAAGCCCACACGAAAGAAACCCACCTGCCTGTGTGATCCAAGGCTTATAAATGAGAAAATCCAAATCCAAAGGAAGGGGCTGCATGTCGGTCCTTGTACTCCAAACACCCAGTTTGCAGAAGGCTAAGGATGATGGTAGAAGCACAAAATCCATTTGCAGGGCCCCCACTTGTCTTGTTATCAGAGAGAAAATATTGTAAAGTCAATCATGGCAGATGTAGTTAAGCTAAAAATGTAACACCTTGTCATCTAATCTCTCACTAGACCTATTTTAAATTTCTTACTGTGTTAATATTTTCTTTCTTTTCCATTGAAGTTTTTCTCTGTTTTATTTTGTCATTTTTGTTGCTTGCTTGTTTCTTGTTTATTTGTGTATGTTTTTCTGTATACGGAATCCAAGGTAGGTAAATCTATAGAGACAGCAACTAGATGTACAATGAGCTAGGCATATGAGAGAGGAGGTTGGGAGAAATTGGGGAGCTAGCAACAATGAGTACAAGAAAGAAAAAAATATTCTAAAATGGATAGTGGTGATAACTGCACAATGCTTCTAAATGTGATTAAACTACTAACTTGCATGATATGTGAACCATATGTCAATAAATAATGTTTTAAAAGTTTATAAATGTTTATCCTTCTTCCACAATTTGTTTTAGCTTTATTCCCCATGTCAGAGGTCCATATTATCAAAGAAGTCAAAAGTAGTATTAATGACCTAGATAAAGCTACATTTCCATGTGAGGTAAAAAGTGCAGTTTTTTCACATGCTAGCATAATTACAGCAATGATTTAATGAATTTTTACAGGAGTATTTTCATTTGATACAATTATTTTGACATGATTAGTAACTGCAACTTTAGACCTCTATCTATACATAGGAAGTAATGTAAACCCTTTTTGTTGTGTTAATATCATGGTTTTTCTCTGCTACTTGGAGAAACTTTCAGCATCACTAATGGCATTTACATGAGTCCCAAAGCATTCATGGTGGACTAAGGTATTTTAGGAAAAATGTTGGAAAATATTGAAATGCAGGTAAGATAGATTCAAAGTTGCATTTTGAACTCTTATGGATTAAAAATTCACTCATATATATTCTGAACTTAAATTTTAAAAATTGAAGATCTTGTCCTCAGTTGACATCTGATCTGACTTTAGCTGCCGATACTGAGGTTCCCCATCAAGTCTTACCACAGATGTAGTCATTTTGAGTTTCATGTATTGCAGCTGTAGAGGCCCATGCCATCTTTTGTGTTGTTGAAAAAATGTACTTGCTATGAACAAGTCTTTGATTTTTCAAAATTCCATCATGCAATCTCCAGCTTCATTTCTATCACCAAGTCCATATCTTCCAACTACTGTCCCTTAGTCCCTCTTCCCAACTTTTGCATCCTAATCACCTATAACTATAAATGCATCTTGATTGCATGTTTGATCAATTTCCAATTGGAATGCTTGGTAGAGTTCTTCAATTTCTTCATCACTAGTTTTTGCGGTTGATGCATAAAGCTGAATTATAGTTGTATTGATTTGATTTCCTTGGAGGGGGGTAGACAGGATCTGATCACAGATAGCATTGTACTTCTTGATGGATTTACAAAGAACCTTCCTGACAATGAATGCCAAGCCATTCTTGATTGTGTTATCCCTGGCATAGTAAATCATATGCTTTTCTGACTCACATTAGCAATTACCTGTCCATTTCAACTCATGAATGCCTAGAAGGTTTATCTTCATGCACTGCATTACATTTTTGACCACTTCCAGTTGTCCAAAATTCATAGTGTCAATAAATAGACATAAGGGACATTCTAAGTGTCAATAATTAGAAGATTTTGCAGCTTTTCTTCTTGATGCATCTGTTTAAGATCATCTGACAATGGTTAAAATAGTAAACATTGCCTGGGAGCTTCTAAAAATTCATGCCAGATTCAGAAGAGAACATGGAAGAAGGGACATCATTGTAGATGTCAGATGTATCTTAGCTGACTAAAATGACAAAATACCAGAAAGCTGTTTATTTGTCTTTTATTGGCATTTGACTGTGTGGACCATAATAAACTGCTGACAATTTTGAGAAGAATGGGAATCCAGAACATTTCATTGTGCTCAGGAGGAATTTGTGCGTGAAACAAGGGTATAATGCATGGCTTAAAATCAGGAAAGGTGTCCATCAGTGTGGGAAGCCGAATGCTGTTCCCATCCCTCAGTGACGCCTTCATTGACCTTTTGTATTGTAATGGCTTGCGAATCTGTTGAGTTCACCTAATTAGCAGGCGGACCTGCTGAGTTCATCTAATTAGCATGCGGAACTATTGAGTTCACATAATTAGCATGCAGACCTGTTGAGCCCACCTAATTAGCATGCGGACCTGTTTGAGAACTGCTCCCCGCAATTTTTTTTTTCCCCTGCCGTTTCTTTGAAGCTATGAGTATGATTCATTTTCTTAAGTTGTACCTCCCCTTCCTGTTGCTACCCCTCATTTCCATAAGTTGTGCCTCCCCTTCCTGTTGCTAGCCTATATTAACCCTGCCTTTTGGCTCAATAAACGAGACTTGATCAGAATCCTGTCTTGTCTCCATTTCTTGCATCTCTTGCCCTCTCCATTCCCAGTCCCCCTTCCAGGAATCCACGTTGACTGATCCGCGAGTCAGATCACATCAGAGTTATGGCCTCTCACCAAATTTGTTCAATCTATTTGCTGAACAAATCATCAGAGAAACTGAATTATGTGAAGATAAACGTGACATCAGGATTAGAGAAAGACTTATTAACAACTTTCAATATACAGATGGCATAACCTTGCTTGCTGGAAGTAAGAAGAAATTGAAGCATATGCTGATGAAGATCAAGGAGGGTAGTATGGGTTATAGTTCAACATATAGAAGATCAAAGTCCCCACAACTGGATCATGGTAACATGATAACTGGAGAAAGAGTGAAGCTTTCAAGGATTTTGTCTTACTTGGATCCACAGTTTATGATCATAGAAGCAGCAGTAAAGAGATCAACAGACAGATTTTGTTGAGCAAATATGCTGCACAGGAACTCCTGAAAGTATTGAAGACCAAGGATGTTACTTTGAGGACTAAGGTGTGCCTGAACCAAGCCATGATACTTCCCAATGCATCATATGCAAGTAAAAATTGGGCATTGAATAAGGAATATCATAGAAAAATCAGTGTACTTGAATTGTAGTCCTAGAGAATGTTGAAAGAACCAAGAACTACTAAACAGACAAGTAAATCTGTCTGGAAGATGTTAAGGCCAGAATGCTCTCTAGAGGGAAGATGGCAAGACCTCGTCTTACTTACTTTAAACATATGTCCAAAGGAGAAACCAGTTTCTGGAGGACATAATGTTTGGTAAAAAAGAGGGGTGGTGAAAAATAGAAGAAATGCTAAAAAAATATTTAAAAGTTTGGTATGTCATACCTGGTGTACAAGATATTTTATAGTATTCTATCATGTCATTTAGAAGCATGAATAATACACACATTTATGAGGGGTACCAAAAACTCCTGAATTTTCCCCCAAAAAACTGTATGCAACATTTTTGGATTTTTTAAATAAAACAACCTTATCACCTTCTAAGTACTCTCCATTACACTCAATACATCTGTCAAATCTGCAATTCCATTCTTGGAGACATTTTTCAAATTCATCCGTTTGGATGGCTGACAGCACCTCTCTGGTTCTTGCCCTCACCTCTTCTATGTGGGCACACTGGTGTCCAGGAGAGGGATTGCTCCTGTGGTTGCATCAATGAGCTCAGCAAAGGAACAATCGTGAAGCTGGTGCAGGGCGATGCAGCTTTGTCTGTGGTGCATAGTGTCACTATGGATCAGAGCCGATTTGATGGCATCCAATAACAACTCCTTATATGAGGGGGTACACAAAAAATACAGGGAAAAATTCCGCAGGACGGAGCTTTCATAGTACGCATTTTCTCCCTTGCTGGGCGAACGTCAAGCAATGCCTTCTGAGTTAATGCACCCAGTGGCATCACCTGGAGAAGGGTCTCTTCCATCACAGTAAATTTTTTCCTAAAAGCAATTTTGCTCACCTGATTTTTGGGGGATGGCCAATTTAAGAGAACAGCATGCTGTTGCGAAATTTTGTTTCCTGCTCAGGAAAAATGCCCCAGAAACTGTTGTGATGTCAGACACAGCTTACAAGGACAGCACTATGGAAAAAAAAAACTCAAGTGTATGAGTGGTCTTCGCCTTTCAGAAAAGGTGATATATCAATTGATGACAAACATCATTCTGGACATCCTTTAACTTCACAGATTGATAAAAATGTCAACTCATATTGCATTTGGAGTTCATTTCACCAGGTCAGATTGTCCAGCAAGTGTTTTATTTAGAGGTTCTGAAAAGATTGTATTAGAGCTTACAACAAAAAAGAGCTGATTTGTGGCCAGCATAGGACTCCTTTTGCCATCACAATTCACCTGCTTATGCAGACATCTCAATGTGACAGCTTTTGGCAAAAGCATCATGCTTCTCTTGCCCCATGAACCTTATTTACCTGACCTCGCTCAGTGATATTTCTTTTTGTTTCTGCAAATGCAGTGGGACATAATAAGAGACCAATGTGCCCACATAGAAGAGGTGAGGGAAAGAACCAGAGGTGAGGGTCAGTCATCCGAACAGACGAATTTGAAAAATGTTTCCAAGAATGGAATTGCAGATTTGACAAATGTATTAAGTATAATATAGAGTGCTTAGAAGGTGATAAGGTTTTAATTTTTAAAAAACAAAAAAAGTTGCATAGAGTATTTGGGGAAAGATTCAAGTGTTTTTGGTACCTCTTCATAAATGTGTGTATTATTTATGCTTCCAAATGACATGACAGACTACTATAAATATATCTTGCATACCAGGTATGACATACCCAGCTTTTAAATATTTTTTTAGTATTTCTAGGCTATGCAATTCATCTGAGAGTTTTTATCAAATTGTCACAAAGTCAAAACCTCTACCAGTGTATTTATTGGAAAATGTTACAGATAAGAAGACCAATGATTTTCAAATCCATGTTGTTTAAGGGATAGTTGTAGACTAACATATGTTCATCAGTATACTTTTACAACATGAATACAATTCTCATTGTTTATCTGATCCTTATTGTTTTGATCTTGGTTTATTTGATAGTTATATATTAAAAGAAAGCAAAACTAGCTTATGTATAAAATGAGATGTATTTCCTTTTATACTTTGTATATATTTTACAGTGGAAATTCTGATAAAATAAAACAAAATATTGAACAGGGTTAAGTAGATATTAAAGTCATCACAGAGAAGATATTATTAAATTATATGTTTTTCTTAGGTTTGAACTCATCCTTCTAATACATTTTTCTCTTATGCAATCCTTTAGTGAAACTTAAAAAGATAATGATCTGTAGTGTATCCTCTTTGTATTTAATAAATAACCCATGGGATTTTCTAGTATGCTATATTTTCCCAAGTTTCCAGAAAAGATAATGGGATAAAGTAGGTGTAAATAGTATGATGATTGTAGTGCTATTGTGTCTAGAAGTTAATACCTTAGTTTTGCCTATGTGCTTATTTTAATAAATGCTCTAGCTCACAAATTGTCTTTCAGTACCAGAGAGTTAAGCTGTCAAATGTCAGCATTAGATTGGCTTGACTGCCTAATTAAATACAGATTCATCTGGAAAAGTGTTCTCCTGCTCTCACATTTCACTCTAATATCCGCTCAAATTCAGAATGACCCTTACATGGCTTAAACCTTAGACAAGGACAAACAGACAAAAATAACAACCTATTCCCGTTTGGCATTTTAGTCAATTCTTGACCTGAGGAAGGCAATGTCATTTATATAAATAAGAAATGTTTAATGTGAAGGGAGAAGGGCACTCCCCAAGTCAGAAAGGTCTATACTGGCATACCTCAAAACTCAGGATTCAGAATGGTTCATGTCTCACCCTCCCTGCAGCCTCCTTTCCAGCTTTGTCACAGTGCACTGGGAAGGACGAGAGAGTGGTTCCTGCCAGCTCTGTGCATTCTTCCCAAGTGACTTCATGAAGAGAATGAGAGGCAGCTGGAGCCCAGAGGAAAGGACATTCTTAGCATAGACTCCAGCCCTAACCCTGCTCCTCGGTAACTGCTTGGTGTTAGAGAACTCAATTCATTTCTTTGGAGTTCAGTCTCTTTCTCTGAGAAATTAAAATCTTAATGACCATAAAAAGTAGGATGCCTTATGATTCTAAATTTCTAAGAGTCTTTTTTCACGACATGTAAAAATTCGGTATCTTGGGTGCTTTGGTTAACTTCTTGCAAAATAAATATACCAGGTGTTCTCTCAGGCAGACATTTAGGGTTCCATATAATATCAATCTAACAGAAGAAAAACACACCTTCTATAATAGGCTTGATGTCAGAGTTTTAGGAATAAACTAGGTGACTAGAAAATTTTGGGCGTGGCTAATAAAAATCACCTATGATAAAATATCCTGTTTGATGGCTTACTTCATTGTTTCTGAGAGGAACAAGCGTAGGCAATGCACTGACACACTCAGGCACTTCTCTGTCAGTCTGATCACACTTAGTGGAGTGGGAGCCAAAGAGGGACAAAGAGATTGCACGCTGTGTCCTCTAGTGGGTCCTTAGCAGAGTCTAGTCAAAATAAGTAAGTACTTTGCATGTAGGTACAAAAGGTGACAGAAAACCAATATCTAATTTAAAACAGGTAGTTTCAAATTTTTATTGAACAAAACAAAGAACCTATACAAGTATAACTTTCCTCCCTTTTCAATGAGTCTCAGTAGAAAGAGAAAAAGGCAATAATCAATATGTCTTCTTTATGAGCCATGACTAATCAAAACTATGTGAGTGACAAAATTATATTACCTTTGTCTAAGACAAGACATTTTTGCATTGTATTATCTATGGTTGCTCCAAGTACCATGCCTGAAGCTTAGACATTTTTATATGTTTTATACGAAAAGAGAATTAATATTTCTAAAATGTAAAAATATAATAAAACCACATGCAGATTACCAAATAGGTGGGATACCTTGTACTTTATTTATACTGTCGTACTGTAACAATTGACCTCTGCTAGGACTTTTGTCCTATTGCTGTCTATTCCAGTGAACCGTAGACTTGAAAAGGATCTTTCAAAATAGATACAGAATAAAAGACCAAAAATAAAAAGTCATTGCAGGCCTAAGTATTTAGGCCATACGTGGACCCGGAAGGATTAAATACCATCATAATAATGATCATATTAAGTTACAAGGATTCAGAAAACAAATGCTATTCTATATTTTATACAGAAAACTAACTTTGAATTTGCCTTATTGCTAGATGACTAACTGTGGGAACATTGATAACTTTTTGAATATGCCTATGCCTCCATTCTTATTTTTGTACTGTAGGTTTTCTAATACTTGTATGATGCATGGGAGGGATTTTTGAGGATTAGGTGAAATCCACATAAGGTCTAAAAATCAGAATGTATTAAGAATCCCATTAACAACGTCTTTTAAATAGCAGGGCACATATGTTATGAGTAAGGAACTCTAAAATCTTAACTTTATCTTGTACTGGAATTTTGACTTTTAGGAAATTACAGCTGAATGTCCTTATCTATAAAATGAGTGAAAAAACCTCTGGAAAGCAGTGCTATATCAACCTTTACTTGTAATACATATGCAACATAGGCTAGTGTTCAATGAACGGACTGAGGGGGTGAAGCTACACATGCTGCTGTTGCTGTGAATTGCTGATGAGTCCATTCTGAAAAAAGCAGAACTGCTTCATGGAGTTTTTCTGGGTGTAATATCAGTGGAGACACATCTACAGGTCTTTCCTTACACAGGTTTGAATAACCCACTTTAAGGTTAGCAACTGTGTGAAAACAATTTTACACCCCCTAGGCACCTCATGATGCATTTGTGTAGTATAAACTAATTAATATAAACATCATTTAAAAATACTAAGAAATGCATTTAGAATTTTGTATTTCATGATTTGAAAGTAGTTGAAATGGGAGTGTGACATTTTAATCTAGATTATGTGATTTGTGGCATTCATCTTTACAAATAAGGTAAAAATTAAGCAACCTCATAATGGAATAGTTCAGTGTTGAAAACATTTTTGCTATTGAAAAGGAAGTAGATAAGGGTATAGCATACTAATTTTCCCAAAATATGTCTCCCATATTCATTAATAAGTCCACTAAAACAAGCAGATGAAGACAAACTGAAAGCTTAATGGCATATTGTGTTTCAATAAGAAGACTGTCATTTTTGTGTTTGGGGTTGCCTTCGTTAGTGGCTGAGACAAAAAATTCAAGGAGAAAAGACATCATCACACTTGTTTCTCTTTAATACCAAGCTTGGTGTTCCAGAATGACCTCTTCAAACAGCACTTGATGAGAATGCAACATTTCAAGCAAATACACTGACTTACTGAACTTTTAAATGAGATAGCTCAAAAAAAAGACAATTCATACCTTTGCAATTTCTTGGGAAGGTATGCAGGAGGGAGCAACATTGCTGAACACCAGTGTAGTGAAGTATATCATAGCTAATTTGTGAATGTGATGCTTGCGGATTTTGTCCAAAATCACACTTATCAGAATTTCTGAATCATTTTTTGCAATGCAAATATTTTCCAATCCTCTTGCCAAGAAACTGGGAAGGCAGCTACCTGGGAAATTGACTGAAAAAAAATCCATGTTTGTAACCATTCCAAATAAAGGTGACTCCCCAGAATCCCCAAATAATAGAACAATACCAATTGCTATCACGTGCAAGTAAAATGTTCCTGAATATCATTCAACAATGGCTGCATCCATCCAGAGAGACAGATTCTGAAGAGGACTTTAAACAGTGGTTCTCAACCTGTGGGTCGCAACCCCTTTGGGGGTCAAATAACCCTTTCACAGAGGTTGTCCGATTCATAAAAGGTGCAAAGTTACAGTTATGGAGTAGCAATGAAAATATTTTTATGATTGGGGGTTCACCATAACATGAGCAACTGTATTAAAGGGTTACAGAATTAAGAAGGTTGCAAAGCACGGACTTAAAACAGGGACTGCTGACCTCAGAGTGCTTTTGCTAATAATAGAGAATGCTGGAAAGACTTGGGGTTCATTGACCATGCAATGACCTGCAGCTATGCATCTTAAACTATAGGTAGCTTTGAGAAGAAGGGGCATTTCAGTGTGCTTCACTGGAATCTTGTTGAGCTTGTATATAAACCAAGAGGACATTGTCTGAGCAGAAGAGAAGAATATCTCATGACTTAAAATCAAGAAAGGTGTGTACCAAGCTATTCTCTTCTTGTTACACTTATTTAATCTGTAGGTTGAGCAAATAAACCAAGGAGCTAGACTATAGGAAGACATCAGGGTTAGAGGAAGGTTTATTTGCAGCCTTCAATATGGGGATGTCAAAATGTTATTAAAAGTGAGGAAAAGCTAATGCACTTGCTGATAAAGATCAAGGATTGCTGTCTTCATCATGTATTACAGCCCACACGAAGAAACCCCCAATCCTCGTGCGAAATGGAGAAAAGACTGGACGTGTCAAAGGTTTCATCTTGCTGGGTTAATCAAAGCTCATGGGGAAAGCAGTCAAGAAACCAAATAGTGCACTGTGCTGAATAAATTCGATGCACAAGACCTCTTTACAGTGGTGAAGAACAAGGATGCGACTTTGAGAACCAAGCCATGGTATTTTCAATCATCTCCAGGGCAAGTGAAAATTTGACATTGGATAAGGAAGATCGCAGAATTGATGTACTTGAGCTGTGGTGCTAGGAAATAATACTGAAAGTACCATAGATTTCCTCTTGCCTCCTCCCCCCACCCCCCAAAAATCCTATTCTGTCTCATGGAAGGTACAGCCAGGCTATGTCTCATATACTTTGGACATGTTATGGACATGTTCCCACACCCTGGTAAAGGACATCATGTTTGGTACAGCAGGAGGGCAGCAGAAAAAGAGGAAGACACTGAAGGAGTTGAATTGACCCAGCCACTACAGCAATGGACTCACATAAAGCAATTGTGAGGGTGGCACCAGACTGCTCAGTGTGTCGTTCTGCTTTACGCAGGGTCACTAAGTCGGAACTGACTTGATGGCATCTTACACTATCATCTCACACTAGTGAGACTCCAATCATAGCTAGTGTTTTAGCTTCGTGGCTTCATCTATCAATTCTAGTCCTATCTATTTGTCCGACCACCACATTTCCTTTTTGTTGCCTCCCAAAGGGAGTCTTCCTCTTTTATGGCCCTACTGCAAAAACCTCTCCTCAGTAAATTTCTAGGATACTTTTTTTGGTAAGTGTTCAGATTGTATTTTCTACTGTTTATTATTTCATTTATTTATTTTCTCCATTGCATTGTAAGCCATTGGGGAAAAGGGTAATGATTTTTGGTGAGTGAAATTCTGGCACATAAATATCAATCAAAATTGATACAAGACTGTTTAACAACATGTGCTATAAGATGCTAAAGTCTTGCTTGCTGAAAGTGAATAGAACTTGAAACATTTATTGATGAAAATCAAGGACTACAGTCTTCAATATAAGTTAGAGTTAACCATGACAATAAACAAAAATTCCATACAAATAGACCAGTAAGGAAGATCACAATAATGAAGAACAAAGAGGAATTCATGCCTTTGAATTGCAGTGTTGGTGAAGAATATTCTGTATACCCCTGACTACCAGAGGAACAAAGTCACCTGTGTGGAAAGAAATACATCTAGAATAGTTGTCTTGCATACTTTGGATATGTTAAAAGGAGGGAGAAGTCCCTGGAGAAAGACATCATGACTTGGTAAAGAAGAGGATCCGTGACAAAGAGAAAGATTGGCAAAGTGGCTGCACAATGGATTTAAACCTAATCGCAATAGTGAGGATGAAGCAAAGCAGACAGTGGTGTGTTCTGTTTAGAGCCTGCTAGGAGT
Organism: Nesogale talazaci; assembly: GCA_004026705.1. Taxonomy (NCBI): domain Eukaryota; kingdom Metazoa; phylum Chordata; class Mammalia; order Afrosoricida; family Tenrecidae; genus Nesogale; species Nesogale talazaci. Next base: position 41,610 of record PVJH01006698.1, read on the forward strand.
TGGACTGACTAGATTGCACCCAGCAATAACAAGTCGAAATCAATATAAGAATATTCAAATGAAAGATTTCTTCACTGACAATTCTTAAAGAATCACTTTCATCTGCATAAGTTTTGATCCTCCTAATGAAAACTGGATGAGATTAGCTCCTGAGAAAATAACACATGTTGAAATGGTCCTTGTTCATGCCTTGGCTTATAATTTCTTAAAATATAAACTGCTTTTTCCTATCCAATTGCTATTTGTGAACTATGTAGGGACAGAAAGTTGAGCAACAATCCCTCAGCTGTTTGGGCACTGATCATCTGAATGGGTTTAGAAAAAAAATTATTCTGCATCCGTTTTTGGCCAATCATTAAATATGTTTAGAATAATATCAAGAATTTCCAAATAAGAAATTTGCACCAAAGTGAATATTTGAAAGGGCGTGCCCTTGAATCTTCAAACTGGTTGGATAGTAGTACTTAGATAACAGTGATAGCATGCTCATTTTCCAAAAGTTGTGCTATTCTTCTCTTGTGGATTAGAGAGCAAGAAATGCAAGTGTGCTATGCTTCAAAACACTTTTATGTTAAGTATGAAAATATCTCATATTTTACAGATATACATTAGCGATTCAGCCCATACTCTCTGTCTGAAAATTCATAAGAGCACTACCAATTTGTGCCCTATGCAATTTACCTTTCTTGCTATCAGTTTTTATCCTAAAAAACAAGGATACCTTCCAATGCCAGGAGAATTCTTTACAGGCTCAAAGATATGCTTTTCGGCACTCTCACTTGTTTCTTTTTTCACAGACATCTTCTGATGAATTTACCTGTCTTTTTTTTTTTTTGAGTTTTGATATAATTAAGCTCAAGACAACAACAAAATGCATACTTTATAAATTCTAAAAATGTAAACATATAAAATAAAAACAATTATAGAAAGCATGAAAATAATTTAGCTAGAGAATTTCTCCTGCTCCCCTTTTCCTAATTATAAGAGAGGAAAGAATGAATATACAATCCTTTTTTTTGTTTTTTTGGGGTCATTACTGCCCCCTTGGGGTGGGAGTAGGAGGCCCAGCCTTTGCTCCTGTGGAGCCGCTGCTGGAATTGGACATCCACCCCAGTGGACCACAGTCCCGTGCACAACCACTACGCCACCAGGGCTCAGCCCCTATAATCCTTTTTACATTCCAAATTTATTAAATGTATATGAATAAAGTTGCTAATTACCTTAACTTTTATAATAATTTGACCATCATCTAATAAGGACCACCAATGGTTTGTAGCACCCAATTTGGGAAATACTGACTAAATTCTTGGCAATTCTGTGTTAGTCCGGGTAGACTAGAGGAACAAATTCAAGCGCATGCATATGGATATAAGGAAAGGGTTTATATACAAAAGGAATGTGAAACTAAGAAGGCATCCTAATCCAGTCCAGTACAAAGTCATAAGTCCGATATTAACCCATATGCCCGAAATCAGTCCACAAAGTCTCCTTCAGACTCACAAAGTCACAGGTCAGTGGATGCAGAATTCTGGCACTGGCAGGGGTCTCCCCATGGCTCTTCGCTTCCAGGGCTCAGGTCCATCAACAGCATGCCGCTCCAGCTTCAGAGGTCTGGCTCCATCAGGGCAAAGCTGTGTGGTCTCTCCGCCGGCTCCTCCAGCTTCTCAGATGCTGCTAGCTTGTCTTGTCCGTGATTAATCATCTAACTCCCAACAACTGGGGAACATAGCTTCTCATCTTCACGAGGGAAATATCGCGTGATTTCCCAGAAATCTCAGGAGAAAGCCATGCCCACATGGAGGCCTCATTGGCTACTCAATGGCTATCTCCAGATTAACAGGCCAGACTCCACCCCTACATGTCAATCATGAAATTAACATAAGCACATGACTGCCACAAATTCCTTTAAGGTAAAGTATCACATAACTCCTCCTTGTTTTTACAATTTTGATTCATACAAAACTACTACTCCTCAAAACCTCTTACCCATATGAGGTAAAAATTATAATTGACAGAATTTACATGTTTGATAATAAATCTAGTAATGCTTAATAAATAAATGACATTGGAATGACCAACTGAAGTCCAAACCTAATCAGAAGTTAAAGTCATTTATAGAAAAGATCATCCATGTTCCAGATACTTGTTCTCAGAGGATAAACATAGACTGAACCCAATTTTTAGGGGTGAATGTCAGAAGCCCCATAGAGTTGTCTGACAAGTTCTGTGCCACATGAGCAGTTCAAACCTAGCTCTTGCTCTTCAGGCAAAAGATGAGACAAATTGCTCTGTTGATAGTTATCAAAATGGCTAACCAACAGTTTGGGAGGTTTGAATTCACTCAGAAGAAATAGAAAAAGAAAAGCATCCATTGAAAATCCTATGAAGCATGCTTTAATTTGATCCATATGGGGTTCCCATGAGTCTAAATCAACTGAAGGGCAACTGCTAAGTTATAGGTGGGAAGGAGTTGTTGGAAGATAGTGCTGGTGGTATAGGGTTTCCTTTTCATGTTTTGCCATCATGGGAGGAAATAGATAATGGAAAATATTCTTGGAAGCACACACACATGTCCATATGATGCTATAAGAGTCAGAGTATTTATGTTCTGCAAATGTTTGAACAGTGAGGAACTTCTTAGCATAGTCCTTTTTAGCCCCTTTGTCCTTAATTTTGTTGCAATTTAAGTAATACATGCAAAATGGTTTGGGCTTTTGATGCTTAATCTGTGGAAAATATCACATAAAATGCATAGAGCTTTCAGAAGGGTTCATACCAGAACACGAATGACCTGTCTACAAAATCTTTTGTGGATGTGTGGATCTCTTCACAATGAAATTCCGGCTTTATTTTATTTTTTAAGTTTGGACTCTTCCACAATAGATAGCAACTCATTCCTAGCCAAAGCCCTTGTGCTACAGGGTGCGTGATCCTGATCAACAGCGACTAGCGAGATGCGTCCACACCCACCCACTCCTTGTATCTTGATATTAGTTAGTTAGACATTGCCTTTAGTTTACGTTTAGTGGCCCCTTATTGTCATAAATATATATGTAACAACACATGTGCCATTTGAACAATTGTGTGTACTGCCCCATGACATTCATTGTGCTGCTCACCTATCCTTAAAAATTTCCCTCACCCTTAAAAAACACTGTGTCTCTAATCACTAAGTTCTTTTGCTTTCCTTACCATCTATTCTTATAAGAAACCATAATCAAATCGCTATCATGCAAAATCCGACAATAATTTCTCCTTTGTGACCGACTTACCTCACTCCCTGCAGTGCTACTTTTTAATGTAGTTCATGGATTTCGGGATGGAAAGCAAATGAGGGGATCTGAGTTGCTTGTGTGCTTGTTGCTTTGTGTCTCTGTTTAATCTATTCCACTTTCTTTAAAGGAACCCTGTGGTGCAATGGTTTATATGGTGGCCTGTTAACTACAAGGTCAGCAGTTTGAAACCCCCAGGCACTCAAGGAGAAAGATGAGATTTCCAACTCCATTAAAAAGTTACAGCCTCAGAAACCCAAACAGGTAGTTCTACTCTGCCCTGTGGGGTCACTAGGACTGAAAACAGACTCAGTGATGAGTGAGTTTGGTTGGGGTTGTATTAAGTTTTCTTTATGTACTCCCCCGTTTTCCCCTTAAAAAAATGGAGCCATCAGGAAAAGAGGTGACAATAACAACAACAACGCTATGCCTTCCCTGTCTGTAATGTGCCATGTCTGTGGGGAATACGACGGAGCAAGATAGCCAAGAGTCCTAAAACTTGCTCTTCCATCCTTCCCTTTCCTTTTTTCAATCAACTCAGCAAAGCTGTGGATCTACGGTTTCTCCAGCTCTCCCTGGAGCTTATCCTCAGCAACTGACACTGAGCCTGAGCTCTCCCCCTTCTTAGAAGTTATCTGAGCTAAGGAGGAGGATGGGGAGGAAAATTAGACTGAAGTGGAGTTCTGAATGGAAGAATTAGCTATTCTTTCAAATGTCATCATGAATAGCTGCTCGTTGATGTCATGTACAGTAAATTACTGTATTCTATTTCATTGTATTCTACTTCCAAGAAGTGGTATATCATTGAGATGGGATAATTCATTTGTTCCTTAATTATGTGGATGATAAAATTAGCCTTTCAAGAAGATATATTGAGTAGAAATTTAAGGTCAGATACCAGATTTGGCCTAAAAATCTATGTCAGTAAGAACATCTGGGCAAAAACATTAGAAATGTCTTATTAATGAGTGGATAAATCAAAGAGACAAGGGTCAACTTAAAAGTATTTCTTAAACTTTCAAATGAAGCTATGGTAATAATTTATTCTACAAAAATTAATACTAAATTAATCCTAAACAGATGGAGATTAAAGATGCTCAAAATGTCCATCCTATTGAATCACCCTATTTTCCCTGATGGGAAAAAGCTATTCCTCCATCCCCTTAGTATATTCCATCACATCCTTGGGCTTTTTAATCTGTTGCTATGTCTCACATAAACCTCAAAGCTTTAAAGAAATAGTTTATGCAGTCGTGAGTTCTAGGAAGTCGCAAATCCGAAGTTCATACAACCGTCTGCAGGATCCTCCTCACCCACCAGGGTGTGGAAGCTGGTGAAGCCAGATCAAGTCCCAAGAATCTGAGGTCAGGCAGAAGCAAACCAAATGTGAGGTTCAGGGACTGAAAGGAAAAATGTCAAAATGGCCAAGCAGTCAGGAAGTGGACATCAGAAAAGGGAAAACTTTGATGGACGTGTGGTTTTAGTCTTTCCCACCAGTGAAGCCAAAGGTAGGGAAGTGGTTCAAATCCTCTAGTAAGATGAAGACAGAGAACATATCCCACCTTAACCTGTCCATCAGTATAACTGAAAGGTTTCCACACTGAAATTATAATCACAGGCATAGAAGCGAGAACTTACAGCACATCCCCAAAGGTATTCTGGCTAGGAATACCTCTCAAAAGTCTAGGGAAAATGAACATTTTCATTTATCTAATTATGGACAATAGAAAAAATGCATTGACATGCATCAATCAGTAATAGTTGCCTTGTCCAATCTCCTGGAGCATAAATATCCAAAAGTCAATCAGTGCTTTGAAATATAATTCTTTATGTTAGGCACCCATTGGTCCAGGGTAGCTCAATTTGTAAAGCCAAAATCCAGGACTGGCATGGAACCCTTCTGGCCTCTTAGCTAGAGGAAATGTTTTACCAGAAGAAAGCAATAGATGTCAATAGAATTGGCTAAATTGAACTTGAGATGTAGAGTTACCTCATAGATTTCCACAAATGGTGTCACAATCAGGTAAATCAAATAGAACGTTTTAAATGTGAACTTAATTGTAGCATTACAAGCACAGCCCTATTTCCCTAAACAAGCAATCCATCAGAGAACGAGGTATTCCACTTAATAGAAATGGGTTTTATACATTTAAAAGAAGTCAGCATAAAGGTAAGTGAAACATAGTACCATAAGAGTTTCTCAAGCAAGAAATTATCCCAAGAATTTCCCAAGATTCTAAAGTCACATAATATAATCATTGTTAAAAATACAAACTTTATCAAGCAGTTATTCTCCTCTGTTATCTTTTTTAGTGGGAGTTCCTTTACACTTGGCAACAAATGCTGCCATATAGAATAAAATACGTATTCTAGAGCTGAGAAAGAATGAACTAAATTCAGTGACTTTTTTGCTATTGCATATATGAACTATATACTTAGTTAACTGGAGATAGCCTTCTTGGCCAATACATCCATGGACCTCAGCACAGTTTCAAGGAATCCTATTGTTATCTCAATCTTGCCCCCCAGTTCCACCAGCATTTTTCTTTTTCTTTCTGTTTCTCCCTCTCTCTACACACAGAAAGCCCTCTTTAAAAAAAAAAAAAAAAAAACACCACAAAATCCCATGATGGCTCACTTTTAATTTATGACCTTTCTATTATAAAAGAAAGTTTCAAAAGGAACTCTATTTAAGGCAGAGTGAGCCTCTTATCTTGACAGGAAGGAAATGGCTGCTCAGGCTCTAGCTTCCATGGTGAGTAGCAGAGGAGATAAAGTATGTGGATGTTCTGTGGGTCTGTGAAAAGCTATGTAGATGCTGCTTGTTAAAGAGCCAGGCAATTCATTGGATGTTTTTCTCTTTCTTGTGATGATAAATTAAAAATCAGCCTTGAAGCCATCTAATTGATTCCATTGTATAGTACCTCTACAGGACAGAGTAGAAGAGGCCCCGTTGCTTTGGATTTCTGAGGCTGTACGTCTGTACCAAAAGCCTCATCTTGGAGGTACGTGCTAGAGAGCACAGCACTGAACCTAGAGCCTGGGTGGGAGGGGCAGGCCCGCCACACCCACAAGGAAGCAGAACAAGAAAGATAGAGTGAGGAACTAGACTCCATACAGGCACGCCAGGCCTTGAGGACTATGTCTCCGCATGGAGGTGTTAAAGCACAGAGGGGACTGTAGGGCAGACAGCAGGTGAAGACATGATGGCTCCTCACTGAAGCCACTAAATACCTGACAGAGAACAATATGGGGGACACACAGTTGGGAGTGAGTTGCTCCCAACTGTGAGGGGAACCATGAAGGGAACGTAACAGATGGGCAACAGGAGCAAAGCAAACTCCAAAGCCCCTGAGCAGTCCCCAGCTAGACCAGGCTGGAAGGGGCAGTTCCCGGAACACCGTGGGAAGATAGTCCTGATGGTCAGTGGACAGACCTGGAATTGTGCATGCTTTTTCTAGATTTTTGCTGAGGTTTTTTCCCTCTCTTTGTACTCCGACCTTGTGGAGGTTTGTTTTGTTTTGTTTTGTCTCTGTTGTTGTTTTGCTGACTTATACAAGGTAGGCATGGGAAGCAAGGCTGAGGAGAGAACAATGGGACATGGAGGAAGAAGGAGGAGGGAAAGGGAATGGTGAGCAAAAAATGCCATAGACAGGGAACAATCTAGACAGGGAACAATCTGCCATAGACAGGGAACAATCACGGAATTAAATCAACAACATGGAGGCTGTAGAGATCCTGGGGGTGTTGGAACAACAGCAATCTAGCTGAGAAGAATTATTAAGAGGTAGAAGAAGGGAGAACATGAATGCTGGGACACGTGGAAGGCAAAAGTAAACAGAGGAAAAATACAGAAAACAAAGCTATAGATAGAGGTCTACACACGTGTGTATGTATGTAAACAGATTAATTTATAAAATAGAGGTCTTGGCATATGTGTATATATTTACATAGCAATACATTGAGGAGGTGGATGGACTTTGGACCGCTGCTCACGCCCTCCCTCAATGCAGGAACACTTTGTTCTACAACCTTGCTTTCCATGATGCTCACCCTCCCGATAAAATTGCGAAGGCAAATGGGTGCATAAGCAAATGTGGTGAAGAAAGTGGATGGTGCCCAGCTATCAAAAGATACTTTGTCTGAAGTCTTAAAGGCTTGAAGTTAAACAAGTGGTCATCTAGCAGAGAAACAACAAGCCCACATGGAAGAAGCACACCAGCCTGTGCAATCAGGAAGTGTAGACAGGATCAGGTAACAAACTCCAAATAAATAGACAACCTCCAAAAAATATATATTGTTGAGAATGTGGGGGTTAGAGCAGAGCAAAACTCAACTATAGATAATAATCCACCCCCTCACAGAAGGGTCACAGGAAAGAATGAGTCAAGAAGGTTGCAGTGTCACACTGATGAAACACAAAATATTCCTCTGTTTTTTAAGGTGTCCTCATCCCCCACTATTATGATGCCTGTACTGTCTTACATTTCTTTTTTTTTTTTGGGGGGGTGCATCACTGCTTTCCAGTGGTGGGAGTACTGTCTTACATTTCTAACTAGATCAGAGCATGTACACTAGTACAAATAAGAGCTCACAACAAAGAGAATTCAGGTGAGATAAACCCCTGAGGAACAGAAATGGGAGTATCAGTAGTGGAGGTGTTGGGGGAAGAAGAAGGAGGCAAGGAAGAGAAGAAGGAAGGGAGAGCCAATCACAATGATCAACATATAACCCCCCACATGGGGGGATGAACAACAGAAACATGGATGAAGGAAGACAGTGGTCAATGTAAGATATGAAAATAATCATCATTCATAATTTAGCAAGAGGTCATGAGGGTAGGGGGAAAGAGAAGCTGATACCAAGGGCTCAGATAGAAAGTAAACCTTTAGAATATGATGGCAACATATATACAAATATGCTTTATGCAATTGACATATGGATTTTTATGAGCTGTGAGAGCCCTTAATCTAATTTTTTTAAATTAAAATTTGTGATACTAGTGAGCTGCAATTTCTTAATATTAATGCAATACACAAGAAGACACTAAATAAATACAAGACAATAATTTGAATACAAATTTCGCTCCATTCTAGGCTTTTTATGGGCCTTAAATCCAGTCTAAATATAGCAGAGCAAAATTATTTTAAAACTACTTCACTCATTCATTCCTTTAGAAAAATCTTTCTTGAGAGCTTAGTATATGTGAGACACTCTTCTAACTTCAGGGAATCAAATGAACCAAACAGGAAAAAAAAAACAAAAACGATGATGTTAGTTATGTGCTACTGATCAGATGATTACTCTTATACCTTTAAACATTTAATTTTCCCTTAAATAAACAATTCCGATTCTCAGATCATCTTTCCACTTCCCTGCTTTTCATAAACCAATGTCTTAATATAAAAATTGAGTCTATTATGTAGCATGACACAGGTGAAGATTCCGTGGTTTTCTATGTGTTAACTCCTCACCTCTGAGATGATAGTCCTTGTTTACTTGGTAGGAAAGACCAGAAAGAGACAAGTAAGGAATCAAGTGCATTTTGGAATAGTTTGATCAGTACTGAGATAAATGTGTGATACCTTCAGAGAAACCAAACAAAATGAACTCAAACCTACCAACTGGAAGATGGAGATGACCAAGTACCATTTTTCTCTGTTTCTTCCCATGAATGAAAAAAAAAATTCAGAGGCAGCTAACAACAATTCCATATTATAGAATCTGTCTTTTATTCTAAAAATGGGAACTAATGTAAGAGATTAGCCTAAGCATATGACAAGGGAAGATTTATATCTCAGAGACATTGCATTTGGGGGATTTAGGTATGCATTTTAATGGCTTTGAGGGAAATGGATGAGCTAGCCTAAAAGATGAAGGGACTGTGCAAGATTCCCCATAAGGAAAACAGCAATTAACATTTGAGATGCGGCATTGGGAGTCCATTGTTGATTGGACATAAGAATTGAGGAAGAGCAAAATGTTATTCTCTGAGATGCAGACCAGGAAAATGAGTGACGACAGAGAAGAGTTCATTCTTTACTGTTAACTTTTAGCTCCTTGGAGGGGATCCAAGGGAAAATATCTAGAAAACTGCTGTACTGCACTGACTACTCTGATCCCCAAAGGAGCAATCTGGCAGAGGGAGACAGATTGAAAGGAAGAGGAATAGTCTGTGTATATTAATTAACATCACAATACAGTGGGGATTTTGCAAGGAGAAGATATCTGTTTATATCTTTTGCATCAAAGTATTTACTAATTTTGTAAAATCTCCCCAGAAAATAAACTTATAAAAAACAGTTTTTGTAAATGGGTTGCTTTAGGCTTCTAGAAGGAAATTAGTGAGTTGAAATGTGAGTTTAGACATTTTATAAATGGTATCATACTGTTCTTTTATGCTAAAGCTTGACTTTTTCTCACTGACATAATAACTTAGTTACATATTAATTGAATTCATTTATTTATTTTGTGGTGCTCCAATGAAAATAAAGTACCATTCTTCCAGTTTCCTGTTACATGACTTATTAAGATACTATAATGAGCATGTCTGGAAATAGTTCCTGTCTACGTGTGAAGAGTGTGTTAGACTGGTTTGCCTAGACTCTAGAGAAACAAATCCAGAAATACTCAATGTATGTGAAAGAAAGGACTTTATGGGCTGAGCCTCGGTGGCGTAAGTGATTGAGTGCGGAACTGTAGCCCGCGGGCTTGGCAGTTCAAAATGGTGGCTCTTAGGAGCGGCATTGGGTAGCGCCCACGACCACCAGAGGCAGTGATGCCAAAAGAAAAAAAAAAGAACTTTATATATCAGGGAAATCCCAACCTGGTCCAACACAAGTCCATAAGTCCAATACTAGTCCGTACGTTCCTCTTCAGACTCACAAAGTCGCATGCAATGATGCAGAATGCAGGAAGAACATAGGTTGGTAGGTGCAAGCTCGTGTGGATCCAATGTTAGTGGATGTATCTCCAGGATTCTGGGAGCTCCCAGAGTGACTCACCAGCAAAAAGATGAGGGCAGAGAGATGGGGCCATTCTCAGGAAGCTGTTTATAAAAAGGCCACACCCACAAGTAGTTGTCACCAGGCTGTGACCTGATTGGCAGGCTAGACTCCATTGCTACACTTTTATTATATGTTCAAGTTGACATGAAATTATGTAACTGCCATAAAGAGTTTATCCAAGCTCTATTCGTAAAATTTACTTGAGTCATTTGAATGTTTTAATTTATTACAATTTCAAATGTCCTTAAGTGATTTGAATTAATCTCTAAAGGACATAATGTGAGATTAAATTCATATGCTTCAGCAATTTGTATTGTCAGTTTTCACTATTCTGATTAACATGAAATGTTATCGTTGTTGTCAGGTGTCAGCTAGTTAGTTCTGACTCATAGCAACCTGATGTACAGCAGAATGACACAACACCCAGACCTGGGCCCTCCTCTCAATTGCTCTTATGTTTAAGACTATTGCAGCAGCCACTGTGCCAATTCATCTTGACTAAGGACGGTTGTTTTTTTCTCTGCCCTCTGCTTCGCCAGTCATAATGTCATTCTCCAGGATCTGGTCTCTCCTGACCACATGTCCAAAGTATGTGTGATGAAGTCTTGCCATCTTTGCTTCAAGGGAACATTCTGGCTTTTCTAAGACAGACTTGTTTCTCTTGTTAGTAGTCCATGGTATTTTCAATATTCTCCTCCAGCACCACAGTTCAAATGCACAAATTCCTCTATGGTCTTCTTTGATCAATGTCCACCTTTCACATTCATATAAGGCAATGAAAGTATGATGGCTTAGGTCAGGTGCACCGTAATCCTGAATGTATCCTCCTTGCTTTTCAACACTTTAAAGAGATCTTATAAAGGAGATATACCTACTCCAATACGTCTCTTGACTGCTGCTGTCATGAATATTCACTTGGATCCAAGAAGCATGTTAAATCCTTGGTGAATTCAATGTTTTCTCTATTTGTCATGCTGTTACCTATTGGGCAAGTTGTGAGGATTTGGTTTTCTTTACATTGAGTTGTACTCCATACTGAAGACTGAAATCCTTGATCTTTATCAGCAAGAGCTTCAAGTGAGAAGGACTCACTTGTAGCAAGTAAAGTGTGTCATCTGCATATTTCGGGTGGTTAATAAGGCTTCCCCTAATCTTCTTGCCTCATTCTTCTTAATATAATATACCTTCTCTGATTATTTGCTCAACATACAGCTGAATAATTATGGTGAGAAGGTACAACCCTTATAAACACATTTCCTGTAGTAGTCAACATTCCCTCAGTCTGTTCACACAACTGCCTCTTGGTCCATATAGAAGTTATCCATAAGCACAACTAGATGTTCTAGAATTTCTATTATTCTCAAGGTTATCCATAATTTGTTATAAAGCACAATGTCTTTGCGTAGTCAATGAAACGGAGGTGAACATTTTTTGGAATGCTCTGCTTTCAGGCAAGATCCATCTTATGTCAGCAAAGATATCCCTTGTTTCACCTACACCCCTTTGAATAAGGCCTGAACCTCTGGAGACCCCTTGTCAAGGTATTCCTGCAATTGGAAGATTTTCAACAAATTTTCATTTGTATGTGAAATCAATGGTATTATTTTATAATTTTGCTCATCTTTTTTGCTATTCTTTCTATGAAATAGGTAAAAATGTCATCTCTTCCCATCAGTTGGTCAGTTATCTGTCTTCTAAAAATTCTGGCATAGACCAGTGAGTACTTCCAGTGCTTCGTTAGTTTATAGGAACATTTTAAACAGATATTCATCAATTCCTGGAGGCTTATTTTAGGCTGATGCTCTCAATACAGCTTGGGTTTTTTCCCTTAACAATGTGGGTTCTTGCCTATATGTTCCATCTTGTGGCAGAATGTGGGCTAGTTCTTTGGGGTTTATTGGTCCCGAGGAGATTTTCTGACCTGGATCCCCTGTGGTTCTAGCTCATATCTGTACCCATGTACATGTTCTCGTTCAACCAGATTGGTAAAATAGATTAGGGGTCATGATCGTGGGGGGTGCAGGGAAAAGGAGGGTACCAAAAAAGTAGAGAAAAGCTGCATGTTTCATTGATGCTATACTGCACCCTGACTGCCATCTTTTTCATCTGACCCTTCTGCAAGGGGGTGTCCAATTGTTTACACATGAGCTTTGGGTCTCCATTCTGCACTCCCCTTCATTCACATTAATATGATTTTTGTTTTCTGGTTCTTTGATATCTGATACCTGATCCCATCAACATCTCTTGGTCACACGAGCTGGTGTGATTCTACCCTGTGGACATTGTTACTTCTCAGCTTAATGGTCACTTGTTTATCTCCAATCTTTTGAGACCCCAGACTCTATATCTTTCGATAGCCAGGCATCATCAGCTTTCTTTAGCACATTTGCTTATGCATGCATTTTGTCTTCACCAATCCTGTAGGAAAGGTGAGCATCACCATCACAGAATGCCAGGTTATTAGAGCAAAGTGTTCTTATGTTGAGGGGAGTACTTGAGTAGAGGCCCAATGTCCATATGCTACCCTAATAAAAAGAAAACCTGATAAATAGTTTGTTGATCTTGAGGAGTGTTTTCCAATTGAACCTGATTGGGTTACACATTCTGGCCCCAAAGTCTATTTTTGTCCCCCTACTTCTCTGCAGCATAGCCTTACTATTTTTCCCCAGTGTGGTGGGGTCATTTCAGGCACAATTTCTGCACTGTGTCTCCAGTGTTGCGTGCCCCCCCCCATAGCATTATGGGTCAATGAGGGATGTCATACCTCATGGTAGGGCTGACCCTAAGTTCCTTTCTGTGCCCTGACTGCTCTGAGCAGGAATATCATCCTTGGGGCTTGGTAAGTCTGGATGTGGGATGTGTTCCACACTCTCTCCTTCGCTTTTCATTTTTTCCTGTGTGTTCTGATCAGATGCACCCCCTCTCTGAGCTGTAGTTTCAGTGCTGTCCTCTGAAGTGTATTCTTCTGAAGAGCAGTGTGGGGTTAGGGGGAAGCATGTCCAGGTAGTTGAGATTGTGGCTAGCCCCAACCCATGCTGCTTTTCTTACTCTAGGTCTTTGCACATTTCATTATAACATTTTACTTTGTGTTCTCGAGCTGCTCCTTTGATTTTTTCTGATGAGCTCTCTTATGTCATCATTTCTTCCATTTGCCTTTGCTACTCTACAAAATAAGAGCAGATTTCTGAGATTCTTCTAACATCAAGTTGATCATTTCTTTCTATATTATCTATTTAATGATCTTTTGCTTTCTTTCTAAATGCTGTTCTTGATGTGAGCCTATAGCTTTTCAGGTCTTCTGTCATTAGCGTTTAGGGGTCAAACCTGTTCTTGAAATGTTCTTGAAATGTAGGTGGGATATACTCAGGATCATATGTTGGTTCTTGTGGACTTGTCTTAATTTTCTTCAGTTTCCACCTGAACTTATTAGTGTTGTTCCACAATCAGTTGCTGGCCTGATTTTAGCTGCTGATATTAAGCTTCTCCATTGCCTTTTCCCAAAATGTAGTCAATTTGATTTCTCTGTATTCCATCTGAAGATGTCCCATTATAGTTTGTTTTTGTTTGTTTTTAAGTCTAGTTTGGTGTTTTTGAAAAAAGTTACTTGTTATGAAGATGTCCTTGGTCTTACAGTACTCCGTCATTCAATTTTTAACTTCATTATTCTCACCAAGACCATATTTTCCAACTACTGTCCCTTCCTCTTTGTTTCCAAATATGCATTCCTATAGCCACTAATTATCAATGCATCTTGATTACATGTTTGATCAATTTCTTATTGAAGATGTTGGTAGAATTCTTCAATTCTTCATGAGTAGCTTTTCATGTTGATGAACCAATTTGAATAGTAGTTGTATTGAATCTATTTCCTTTGATGTTGTGAGATAAAATCTTATCACAGTACCCTGCATGAAGACTGTTACTCATGCTACACCTGGCTTCAAGACAAACTGTCATTTATTTCTAATTAGAAATAAATATTTATAGATATATTGGTTATTTTTGCCCTCTGATGAGAGTGGGAGGCCCAGCCTTGCTCCTGGAGAGCTCCTGCTGGATTTGAACTGCCAAGCCAGTGGACTGCAGTCCCGCACACAACCTCTCAACCACCGGGCCCTAACTCTAGATATATTGTTATTGTGACTAATCACAATGTTTTACTTATATTCAATATTTAACAATGAAAATGCCCCCGGCAAAAAAAAAAAGAAAATTCCTCTTACATATCACATACTTACATTATGATTCATAACAGTATCAAAATTACAGTTATGAAGTAGCAACAAAAATAATTTTATGGTTGGTGGTCCCCACAGCAGAAGGATCTGTCTTAAATGGTCGTGGCATTAGGAAGGTTGAGAACCAGCTTTTAGACAGTGAATCCAATGCTATTCCTCATGACAATGTCATGCCCAGCATAACAAACAGTATGATTTTCCGATTCAAAAGGGCAATACCATTCAAAATAAACTCATTAAAACTTAGACTACTAAGCTTTATGTGTGTCACTTCATTTTTGATACTTTTAATTTTCCTCAATTCATACTTCATACATTTCAAGTTCCAGTAATTATGAGGTGTCTATAGCTGTTTCTTCTCCTTTTGATGAATGTTTTATTCCCTTAAGCTTTACTCATTCACATTGTTATGGTTGACTCTGCTTTGAAGATGCAACTCTTCCTCAGTCATATTTTGCATGCCTTCTGAACTGAGCAGCTCATCTTCTGACACTATTGCCAGAACTATGCTCTGCTTCTTGTCATTAGGTCTTCAGTATCTCACAATGTTTCCATGCTACACAGTACATTTACAGTCGATAATTCCTCCAAATTAGACAGCCAATTCCTTCTTTGTGATCTGTTCTTAGTCTGGAAGCTGCATTTGGAAGCCTATCCACTGGGTGATACAGCTGGTGTTTCACATACCAGTGACATAACTTCCAGCATCAAAGCAACATTCAAGCCACCACTGGATGACAAAATGACAGACAAGTGGTGGGTTACTGTTTTGTGTCATCTAATGATGACATCATTTGGTGTCACCTAATAATGCTTTGAGCGCCAACGTATAGCAAACCCATGCACAGCAGAACTAATCATTTCTGCTCCTGCATTATCCTCATCTTCATTCTTACATTTGAGTCTATTTTTCCAGCCTCAGTATCAATCCATTACTTTATTGTCATCCTTGTTGTCACTGATGCTATGGTATAGCAAGCAAGATGTTGTTTTCTGGGTGATTGTCACTCCTGATCAAATGTCCAAAATGTGGGAGACAAAGTGTGCCTATCATTGCATCTAAGGAACATTCTGATTATATTTCCTCTAGGACAAATCTGCTTTCTTTTCTTGCATTTCATAGTCCTTTCGGTGTTCTTCTCCAACAGTGTAAGCAAATGAGTCACTCATTCTTTGATTTTCTTCATGCTTTGTGCAACTTTCACATGCATGCGAGACAATTGAAAATGTCATGGCTTAGATCAGGCACACGTTAATCCTTACAGTGATATCTTTCCTCTTTGCAATCTAGGAGAAAGGTCTTGTGCAATATACACTGTTTTCTTGACTCCTGCCTCCATGAATGCTGGTTATGACTCCAAGTAAGATGAAATCTTGACAATTTCAGTATTTTCCCCACTTATCATGCTGTTTTCTGCTGGTTCTATTTTAAGGATTTTTGTTTCTTTAGATTGAGTTTTTACACACAAAAGGCTGCATTCTTTGATCATCATCAAGTGTCTTGAGTCCTCTTTACTTTTAGAAGAAGGCAATACTAACTGCCTGTTACAGGTGGTTGTAATAGGCCACATTTCTCCAATTCTGATGCCACATTTTTTTCATACAACCAGCTTCTCAGATACTTTACTTAGCATACAGATTGAATAAGTATGGTGAGAGGATACAACTTTGGCACACATCATTTCTTATTTTAAATCACTCAGTGTTCCCCTAGTTCTGTTCTGAAAACTCTTTTGGTCTGAAAAGGTTTTACATGAGCATGATGCAGTGTTCACAGAATCCTCAGTCTTCACAATGTCCGTGATAGTTTGTTAGGCTCGACTAAGATGACTGCCTATTCAGAATCAACAAAACCAAACTAGACCTTTTTTCAGAGTATTTTCTGCTTTCCACAAAGATCCACTTGATATTAGCAATGCTATTTCACATTCCATGTCCTTTTCTGAATTCAGCTTGAATTTCTTGCAGCTCAATGCACTAATGCAATTATTTTTGTGTGCTACTCATTGGTTTTTAATTTCTTGGAATAATGATATAGTTTTGAAAATTAGTTTTTAGATTTTAGATTTGGTTTTTAGATTTTTAGATTTTTAGATTTGGATCATTTAAAAATTCTCTGTGTTGGCATACCAATTTGTTTTCAATATAAAAACCCTTTTGGGGGTAGTATTTAAATATCCAGGCTTGTGTTGAATAATCTATTATCTGCATTTATCTGTGAGGTTGCTTCTGTCACATGAACAACTTCCTCATATTTCAGGCTGTCCATTATATTTCATTGTCATATTACTCATCTATTACTCTGCAATACCACCCTGTATTTGTTATTGATACATTTTTCTCTTTAAAAATATAGTGCTCTTTCTTAGCTTTTTATTCTTTCAGTTCATTCTATGATTAGTCAAATTTGATATAATTCTGATTGCATTTAACATATAGGCGAACATGGACAGAATTATATTATTTTTATTAAAAATTATGATTTAATAAATATTTCAAAGAAAAGAAATGCTAAATTTTATTAGAATCTGGGTGGGGATATGTTTATTTTTGCTTTTGTATTAACAGCATCCAGCAGTTTGAGATGTTCTTAAATGTACTGACAAAAAATAATGAAGAAATTAACTTAGTTTTTTTTTAAATTTTGTTAGTAATGAGACTATGTTGTATCCACAGTCATTATTACAAAACCAAACCCAATGCCCTTTCAGTTGATTCCAACTCATTGTATCCTTATAGAATATATGCACTGCCATTGAGTTGATGCCCACTTATAGAGACCCTATAATATAGGGTAGAACTGCCCTTTTGAGATTATGAGACTGTAACTCTTTAGTTTGTAGAAAGCCCTGTCTTTTTTTTTTTCATGGGGAAACTGGTATTTTTGGACTGCTGGCCTTGAAGTTAGCAACCAAACACATAACCATTACACCACCAGGGGCAATTCTATTGAGAGTGTCATTAATTTAGCCAATGTTATTTAGAATGTAAAACAATATTGGGTAGGGGAAATTTTACTAGTATATTCAGGCTTTTGAGACTAAAACATACAAGTGATTCTGGAAGAATAGTAAGATAAAAGGCTGGGGTGGTAGTGAGGACAGTTGGGTAGACAGACAAAGTTTAGAGAGTAAGCATAAAATCTCCGAGGACATTGGAGAGATATTTGGCTTTTAGTTCGAGGATTGCATAAACTTACTTTCCAGTTAAAACTGTTTGTCTAAAGGAGGTTCTATAGACTTTTCCCACTAGATCATTTAAAAAAGATAGGTTCAATGTCTGATATCTGATCTCATTGACACCTCATGATCACACAAACTGGTGTGCTTCTTCCATGTGGGCTTTGTTGCATCTGAGCTACATGAGTGCTTGTTTATCTTCAAGTCTTTAATACCCCAGATGCTAAACCTTATAGCCAGGAACCATCAGCTTTCTTCACAACATTTGCTCATGCACCCATTTATCTTCAGCAATCATGTTGAGAAGGTGAACAACTCAGAATGCTGGATTATTAAAACAAAGTGTTCTTGTGCTGAAGGAGTACTTGAGTAAAGTCCCAAATTTTCATCTGTTTCCTTAATACTAAACCTATAATATATGTACATTAATCTATTTTCCCATTATCATACACACACACGCCTGTATTTAGATCTCTAAAATGATCTTTGCCTCCTAGTTCTTTCCTCTATGCATCAAAAACCCAGAACAAAAAAATCTTGTCAATGTGAATGTGTGTGTGGGGGGGTGGTGGGGGGAAGGCTATGCAGAATGGAAGCCCAAAGTCAATCTGTAGGCAATTGGACATCTGCTTACAGAAGAGTCACAGGGAGAAAAACAGCCAGTAAGGGTGCAATATAGCACCGTTGAAACACAGACCTTTCTTCTGCTTCTTTAATGCTTCCTCCACTCCACTATCATGACCCTAATTCTGCCTTAAAATTCTGGCTAGACCAGAGCATGTTATGGGTACAGATAAGAGCTGGAAACACGGAGAATACAGGACAGATAAACTCCTTGGGACCAATATTAAAAGTATTCATACCAGGAGAGAAAGGGGAAGGTGGGGTGAGAAAGGGGGAACCGATCACAATGACCTACCTTTAACCACCTCCCAAGGGTATGAATAAAAGAGATATCGGGGAGTGCAAGACATGGAAAAATAATAATCATTTACAAATTATCAAGGGTTCAAGGGAGGGAAGGAGGGAGGGAGGAAAAGAGAGGGAACAGTTGAGGAGCTGATACCAAGGGCTTACATAAGAAAAGGTTTTGGAAGTGACGATAGCCACAAATGTAATAATGTGCTTGGCACAATGGATGTATGTATGGATTGTGATAAGAGTATGAGCCCCCAATAAAATGATTTATTAGATATGTATATCTAATAAATATATAGATAGCATACTCTCTAAGATATTTCTGAACATTGCATCTTTAAGTTGACTTTCAATTTTTTAATATTTAGATATTTGCAACGGTTATGATTAATGATATCTTGTAAATATTTAAAATCAAGTTACATAAATATTTCAAATGTAGTGAAATCCAATACCTTGGCAATTGTGAATATCATCATACTTTTAGATAATGTGTGAACAAGCTATTCTTGAATAGTTGAGACTGTGTGTTTTATCTCATTGAATTTCTATTTCATACCATACCCTAGAATTTTAAAAATATTTTATATACTTATGTTTCTCCCATGGTGCAGCTGGTAATTTGGAAAGTTGACAGTGGCAGTTCTACCCTGTTCTATAAAGTCATTATGTGTTAGAATTTACTGGATGGAATTGAGTATGCTTACATTTAAAAATCTCATATTGATCAACTTAGCATATTTTTCACATCAAAAGGATATATTTAAATTGAAATTTAGTGTTTTATGACCTTTTGCAACTTTAATACTCTGTGCTCAATTTTTAAAAAATACTGAATTTTATTTTCCCTCCCCCTCCCTGAATTATATTTACAATAGTAAATGTTTGTAATTGATCCTGTAACATGAAATAAAATTTAAGTTGAAATATAATATTGCTAGATAAAAATGATTTAAGAAAGCATATGATAATTCCACAATAAATAGTTTTATAATAAAATCTAAAACCATTTACTAGGTCAACATGGGTCTTCAACTTTTGAATTCTGCATCTTTTTCTTAGACTGACTGCCATTTTCCCTCATCCTACACTCACACATTTGTCTTTTTCAATGATCCTTGTCAAGAAGTTTCCCATTTGAAGACATTATCTTTTTCCCTTGTTCTTTACAAATGCTTACTGTAATTCATGTTCCAAGATGCTGGTGCAGCTATCTTGCCGAAGCCCTCTAATTCATTATGTCCACTATTATGAAAAGTTTAATCATTTTATTAGCACTTTGGTTTTATTTTTGTCTAAGAAGGCAAAGGCCTTTTTTCTGGTATAAACAACATGCAGAACAATGTCTGGCCCAAGACAATTAGTCAAAAATCTCAGAGCGAAACTGAATGGAAAAGAAAATAATTAGAAAAAAAATTATAGTGGTATAATTAATGTGGACTATATACTTTTATTGAAGTTATATAGTATACTTTCAAAGATCTTTGAAATGTTCTCTGTGTCTAAATTTGCTTACTTATATTGGACTATTCAGTCAACAGTTGTCATTAAGTCAACCCTGCCTCATTGTGACTTTAAGTATGTCAGAGTAGCATTGTTCTCTGTCCATTTTTCAGTCAGTATTTTATTTTTCAGAAGCAGATTGCCAGGCCTTTGGATAGACTTGGACCACTAGCCTTTTGGTTAGAAGCAAAATGTGTCAACCGCATCACCCAGACACACCTATATTGGGGTGAGCAGTCCCTTAACCTCCCACGGGCATGTATCTTCTTGTTTAGGACAGTTAGTCACAACGTTCGGAGGCATAATGAACACTCCCTGAGATCTCTCCAGAACTAGCAGTTTAATAGAAATCTAGTTGAGCAGTTCAGGATTTCCATCAGAAGATGTGCTTTACTTCACCCTCTTTTCAGCAGGCTACCTATTTCTACTTCAATGATCAAAATATTTAAGCACAGATAACCTTACAGGAAGAGAGATAATATCTTCAAGAAAAATTTGAACATGACATACAATGTATGCACATTTTGGTCAGGAAAATCAATACCTAGTTGTATCCATTTACTGTTGCTGAGCATATTAAAAAGAAACACAAACTAGAAACTTTAATGGACCAAAAATTAATCAAATAAGGCTCTTCCCTCATGCCAGAAAGTAGACAAAATTCAGCCTATAACTTCCCCCATTTATTATTAATACTTTAAAGGGAACAGTTTTTTTTTAAAGTTTGCATTTGCCTACTTGTCTTTGGTTAATATGAATCTCTGTCATGCCAGTTGATGGGGAATATAAATCTCTCTCATGTCACTTGATGGGTGGAAAAAGTCTCTCATTTATACCTCAGCATCTCCCCAAGGAAGTATCTCTTTTACAAATAAAGGCTGTTAAAATAATTACAGACCTTAGGAATAACAAATCATTAAGTAAAAAAATTCTGTTTCTAAAATAAGTGTTAATTTATGTAGGCTTCATTAAATTTTCACTAGGGAATAATCATTTAACTTGGGCTTCTTTTTCTTTATGTAATTTTGGGACATTGTACTCTTTATGGGAAAATGCCAGCATGCTGTTTTCATTTTATTTTAAAATTAAAGGTACTACTTATTTTAGAAAATTACATCCTTATTCATTAAAGGTTTAGAGCACTTTATGAAGGAAGAGAATAATCCCTATTCTGGTGCTCTCAAAGGTGAGTCTCTGAGTACTGGCTTACTTCATTGTAAGACTGAGGTTCTACTGTTCAAGCCACTTTACTAGACTTTAGGGTTGTTAGCCCAAATTCTCCTCTTCACAATCTTTTCAGTAGTGGCCAAAAAAAGAAAAAAGAAAGAATGCCTGAAAAATTAATCACATGACTTTTTAAAAATTAAACTTTAGATTCTTATATCTCTGTTAGCATAAAATATAATATCTTAATACATTATTATTGGTAATATCTTACTTATTACTATAAATGATTTTCACTTTTTCTCTATTTACAGCTACAGACTAGTAACAGGAAAAATCAAAATAATGCTATTAAAAATTTACTCTTCAAATCTAACTTTTTAAATTAAAAATATGTGACGTTAATTATACCATTAGTACCATATGCCAAAATACAACACATGGATATAGGCAATGATTAATATCACAATAAAGCATAACTTAATAAAAACCACTTCATTTCTTGTAAAATTTATTTTTTGTGGCTATTTTTGTATAACTTCATCAACTCTTAAGACTGATCTAAATCAAACCAAACTCACCACCAAATTCTGACCCATAGCGATATGTACCATACAAGGGAGTACTCACCCCCCAAAAATTTCTTTTCTAGCCTATTTATTTAAATTTTTTTACAAAACAACCTTATCTCTTCAAAGTATTTTCCATTACTCTTAATATGTTAGGTAAATCTGCAGTCCCATTCCTTTTTTTGGGGGGGGGGCATCACTGCTCTCCAGTGGTGGGAGTAGGAGGTCCAGCCCCACTGCTGGAATTGAACCTCCGTCCCAGTGGGCCACAGTCCCGCGCACAACCACTACGCCACCGGGGCTCAGCCCTGCAGTTCCATTCTTGGAAACATTTTCAAACTTATCTATTTAGATGTCTGACAGCACCTCCTTTATTTTTTTTTTCTATCATCACTTCTATATCATCAAATCACTGCCTTTCATGTCCTTCTTCCTTCCAGAAGCAAAATAAGTCACATGGAGTGAGGTCAGGTGAGTCAGGTGTGTTGGGCAAGAGAGGCACACTGTTGTTTTTGTTGTTGTTGTTGTTGCCAAAAAGTAGCACACAGAGATGTGAAATGTGTTCTGCAAAACCCCTGCTCACTGGAGATTTTTTCAGTTTTGTTTTTGTTTCTTATACTCCCTCATATGATTTTCAAGGCTGTCAATCTTTATGGAAGTATGCCATCTTTCTCCAGCAGAAGCAGACTAGTAAGTCTGAACTGCCAGCCTTTTGATCAGCCTTTTTTAAGCAGCCTTTTGGTTGCTTAGCCATTCCATCGCAAGGCTCCTTTAAAAGCTAACATATTGTTAGATGCCTTCAAGCTAGTTCTGATTCATAGTCGCTTTATGTCTTGTTCACCAATGTTATGATGGAGCCCATTTTTGCAGCCCTTGTATTGATCGATTGAAATAGTTCCTTGTTTTACCTCTACTTTACCAAGCTGAGTGTTCTTCTCCAGGAACTGATGCCTCCTGGTAGCAAACCCAGAGTACATGAAACCAAGTCTCACCATCCTCATTTATTTTTCCTTTCTCTTTCTCTTTTTTATTTTTTCACATTCTCATTTCAAAAGATCATTTTCACTATAGTTTCTCAAAGTAGCTTTGTTTGTGATATAGGTTCAAGGTATGTTCCATGTTATTGGCCACATTAACTCAAGTACATGAATCCTTCTCTGGTTTTCCTCATTCATGGTCTATCTTTTAATGTTATTGAGGCAATTGAAAACACTGTGATTTGAGTCACATGCACATTAGACCTTAACCCTTTAAAGGTCTTTTATAGCAGATCTATCCCACATGATACACTCCTTGAGTTCTTGGCTACTCCTTCCATGATTTTTGGAAGATTAAATGCTTATCAACTTCAATTTATAAAATTTTCTGTTTACCATGATGCTGTCTCTTGGTCTGGTTCAGAAGACTTTTGTTTCATCTACATGGAGTTGTAATCCATCCTGAGGGCTGTAGTCTTTGATACTCAACAGTAATGTTTCAACTTCCCATTGTTTTCAGAAAGTAAGGTTGTGTCATTTGCAGATAGCAGACTTTTAATGAGCCTTCTCCAATCCTAGTGCCTCATTATTCTTCATATAATCCAGCTTCTAGAATTATTTGTTCAGCATACAGATTGAAATTATAATAAATGTGTACAACCTGACCCATACCTTTTCTGACATTAAAATATGCAGTATCCTCTTATTTGGTTTGAATACTTTTGGGGCATCTATATAGAGCACAATTAAGTGTTCTGGAATTCCCATTCTTCACAATGTTAGCAGTCAAATGCCTTTGAACACCCTGATTTCAGTCAAGAACCATTTGATGCCTACAATGATGTCCTTCATTTCAAGATCCCATCTGAATGTGGTTTGATTTCCTTATTGCAGTTGGCAAATCCGTTACAAAAAATCCCCATAAATTTATTCATTCATTCATTGTAGGTTGGATGAATATTTTTGGACCACATTATTTTCCAACCAATGATTTTTTATTCACTTGTTTTCTGTGACATGAGTTGAAATCCCCATAATGAATCAACTTTTCCCCTCTTTCCTGCTTATCTACTCTGTTTCCATTCATTTTTCTTTCCTGACCCTTCTTGTCTTTGTTTTTGGGAAGTGGTGTGTATTATGTCTAATGTGGTTATTTGCATTGAGGTAAACTTTCCTGCTTTGTATTATTATTCACTTCATAAACCTACCAACTAGTTGGCTGGAAATTAATCTTTGGGAGTAGATTCTATTCCAGGCTTGAAGAGCATTAAAGAACCATAGTCTTAGAAGTTATGTTGATTTTTTATCATATTGATATATCTAATCTTTTTATGATTTTGAATTTTGTTCTACAATTTTTTCTTCCTTCCTGTCTAAGACTTGCAGCTAGGATACTAACCAGGGTGGTCAGTATTGGTAGTGAGACATCATCTAGTTCTTTCTCTACTTCTTCTGGTCCAGGTAATGAACGCTGCTGTTTGCATGGTTCATTTGTCCTTCAGACTAATTCTCTTCTTGAGTCTGATTTCCATTGTTCTTCTTTGGTCAAGATAAGGGGTGACTAATGGTTGCATCTGAAATGCCGACTTCCAAGCTTTCAAGAACCCAATCATCACTCACGGAAATAGGATTCAGAGCATCGTCTTTCTGAACAATGTTATGCCAACTGACCTACCTGTCTCCCAGGAAGTAATACCAAGTTCCCTGACCGATTTAATCATCCCCTCCATGTTGTTTTGTTGTTGCCAGACCTAAAAAGTTTTCCGAACTTTGTTCACTGTATGCTTTACAACATTCTTGGCCATACAAGTGCATTGCTAGAAATGTCTCTGCCAAACTCGTATCCATTTATTGGCATATTCTTACTTACTGTACCACATCAGTTCAGCTTGCACATCTACCTATGTGTCTACTTGTAGATGTGGTCTGTTATTACTATTGAAGAACTTTGTGCTTCAAACCTTTATTGCCTTTTGCTCTTGCTTCTCTGATTCCTTTTGCCATGTTGTATCATCACATATTAACTTCACCCCTAGTACAATCTATTTATTCTTTGCTGTGTGGTTTGACTACATTACCTTCCCACCCCTGGTAACTATATATTTTTTTCCTTTTCTGTGTGTGAATCCTTTATTGACTTGTTTCCATCATAGTGGGAAAATGTCTGTAGGGTGTTAAAAAGAACTCAAGTCCAAGTCATAGTATGTTCAATTGCCTCATACACATGCAAATACTGGACAGTGAATACGAAAGGCCAAAGAGAAACTGCTGCATTTGAATTAAAGTGCTGGGCAGGAATATTTCAGGTTTCATGGGCTACCAGAAGAATGAACAAATCTGTCTTGTAACAAATACATCCAGAATGCTGCCTAAAAGCAATGCTAGAGGCCCTTCTCTTATTTTGGACATACCATCAGGAGGAAACAGTCTCTGGAGAAAGATATCCTACTTGGTAGAGCGTCAGTGAAGAAGGGAAGGCCTCCGTGCAATGGATTTCACACTGCCTTCAACAATAAGCACATTCATAGCAGCAGTTTCTAGGATGGAGCAGCATGAGCCATGTTGTGTTCTGTTATTAATATAGGCTATCTATGAGTTGAAAGCAACTTGACTGCATCTAACAACTATGGTCAAATTCTCCTTAGAACTTGCCAAGTTCAAGTTAAAACTAATTTCCATCTTTCTTTTATGCAATTGTATCTTCTTTACAACAATAGATCATTTGGCGACTTTAATTATAATTAGAAGTACCAGCACAGTCTTTACTTTGAAAATATAACTACAGGGCTGAGCCCTGGTGGTGTAAGTGGTTGAGTATGGGACTGCGGCCATGGGCTTGGCGGTTCAAATCCAGCAGCGGCTCTCAGGAGCAGCACTGGGTAGCGCCCACGACCACCAAAGGCATGATGCACTCCCCTCCCCCCAAAAAATATATACATAACTACAAAAGACAAACAAAATTAACTATTCTCTAAGATATATTAGTTGTAGACATCTATTTTTTTCAACATCCATCAACGTAATGCCTTCTATAAGATACAGCCTTGTTTTGTACTGAGTTTTCATGTACTATTTTCTCACATTTTTCACTTAGAATGCATGGTAGGTTGAATTGTGATCCTCAATGATATTCAGGTTCCACTCCTTAGAGCGTGTGAACATTATATGTCAAAAAGGGTGTTGTTTAAATTATGGAATTTGGAGAAGTAAGGGAAGCAGAGGAAGGCTTAACTACAGAAGATAGCATGAGTGCTGAAGCAAGTTGCAATGCCACTGCCTTTAAAAGTATAGGAGAGAATCAAGAATCAATGAAAGGAAGAACTATAGCTCCTATTGCTGGGAAAGACAAGGAAACAGATTCTTCCTTAAAGCCTCAAGAGGGAGCCAGGCCCTGCTGACACCACAACTTGAGTCCAGGGGAAAAGAGTTTGTGCTTCTGATCTTTAGAATTTTAAAAGAATGAATGTGTATGGTTTCAAGCCTTCCAATTTAAAGTGATTTGTTAGAGCAGCCAAAGGAAGCCAGCACAGATTGGTTTATGCCTGGAACAAGTTCTGTCTATTCAAGAGAATCCATTTATCTCACATTCCTATCTGCAATGGTTGATAATTCAATTATAGGTTGGGCATTTATCAGGAATGCTGGAATGAGATAGATATTCCCCTACTTGATCGAATCATAGAGGAAGTATAATTGGGGGAAGTTGTATCCACTCACTGCTTATAGGGAAAGACCTGTGAGAGCAAAATAAAGAAATAGGGAAGAAGTAAATAACAGGGAAGAGACAAAAAAAAAAAAGCAGGTGTTTACAGTATTCGATAGCTCAAGTACTTCAGGATCTATCTCAAGCCAGTGTGACTTCCAGTCAAAGGAACAAGTTGATTCCCCCTTTGCTTAAACCAGAAAAGACTGGGTTTTCTACCATTTGCTTGTGAAAGTGTTCCCATTGAACACATTGTTTGAATTTTTAGGTGTTTCTTTCTATGTGACAAAGTTCAGTACAAGAACATGACTGATAGTATGTACTTCACTATGTAAACATCAATAGGCACACCTTATGTATTTAATGGATGACTAGAACCAATAAATATTAGAGTTGGTCAAATAGTCATTAGGGAGAAAATTGGCAAGAAAAGTATAAAAGGAAGCAATTAATTCACTGGGTCAGAATTCAAGTTTTCCCTCACAGGACATTTGCTATATGTTTCTCTTATGTAAAGGACCCAGACTTTATTCAGTCTTAAACTAACTTTTCTTATGCATAAAATACTGCTTTATCTTGTCATATTTATATTTTTATATTAAATACCTGTTTAAGAATTGCTTTTTGTACTGCTTTATCACTATCTTTCAATACCAATGGAAGAGAAAGGCTTTTTATTTTTTTTAACATTCTTTCCTGCTTATTACCAATATAAATCAATATTTTCTGCTGTGAGAGGACAATGTTGCATTAAAATTAAAGTTCCACAGTTTGATGTGGCTTTGGTGTCTGCAAAATTACTGTAGTAAAATACATAGTATTTGGAAGAGAAAATTCATGGATTATAGCTGAAAATTTTGTAGGGCGCATTATTGTTAGGGAGCATCCTTAGATTCTAGATGAACAATCAATGCTAGTAATTTCCTTAGATTCAATCCTTAGATTCTAGATGAACAATCAATGCTAGTAATTTCCTGAGTCATAACCTGAGAGGAGTGAGCAAAAACACAGACCCATGATGTAGAGGAGTGAATAATTTACAGTGGCTCTTCTCGTCATCATCTTTGTTGTCCCCATCAGATGATTCTCTTTTTTTCCTGATGAGTCTGGGTAAGAAGCTAGGGGAAGAACCCGATAGGATTTTACATTCAGTTGTGAGTGGTTCTTTATAGAGTTAATGTGGATAACCATCTTGCTGAGTATAAAAGGAGGCATCTCCAAGACAGGGAGGGGGAATTTCACTACCAGCAGGAGAGAAGAGTAAGGACTGGACTGCAACCTTGGACCCTGAGATACCCAAGCAGTGAGCCTCCTTGATTGAGGCAAGAGCTCTGACACCTGAAAAATAACAGGGCCATGGTAGCAGCAGAGAATATTCTGTGCATGAGACACAACGGTAGTCTTCCCAGTCCACACAGCAAATAAAACTGAGTTCCTTCAAGCAGGAGGCTGATTTATGGAGTAGGATGCTTCCAGTCATTTAATTGAGGGAACTAGATTAGCTGGCCTGCAGAGCAAAAGATAAATCTGTCTCTGGGCTTAGTTTTATAGCAGAATAGCATGCCCTTTGGCCATTTATTGGCATCCCTAAAGGAGCTTTGCAACATTGTAGGCAAAGGGTAATGAGTCCTGTTACTGAGCAGTCAAAGACAGAAAGGAAACGTGCCTGAGAATGTGTCTTGGAAGTTCTTCTTTTAGAATAATTGTATCTTGGGCTTTTGTAGATGGTGAAATTCCTTAATAAATCCTAGAGGGTGAGTATTGTCAGGGAATTCTGTGTGGACATCGCACTGAATTATCAAATCCCATTGAAAAAGACTTAGATTTTCAAGGATATAATTCTGTGTTTGTAGCATGAGGGGTTGTAGGAGGACAGTTGGTGTCAAGATTGGTAGGAGGTTTGGAGTGTGGGGCATGTGCAGTGCAGCCTAAGAGAAGTCATCCTTGGGTAATGCTGAAGTGAACCTTAATTTTCCTTCTTCTTTTTTCATTTGGGGAAGGTCAGATATCACTGCCACATCACACAGCATTCTCTTTTAAACAAGGCTAGTTGATGAATCACAGTCAAGCCTGGTTGACTTAATTCTATTGATTCCGGTTCCTTGGAAAGAGAGTACGATTTCACAGAAGTAGACTAATCTGGTAGGAACAATGGGACCCAAAATAATGCCTACAAACTCATAATTATCTTAGATCCTTGAAAAATTCAGTCCTACCTTGTTTTTATCTTTATGTTCATACGCACTGCACTCACCAATAGATCTTAATCAATGTTTTCATTAAAACTCAGAGAAATAATGTTTTGCTTCATTAAGTAGCTAATACTGACCACAGGACTGTCTTATACCACAGACATAAATTACCACCTTCTTTCCCAGGTGTCACCTTAGCGTATTAACTTCATAGTTCCTAGAGACATCGTCTAAATTTAGTAATTTAGAATGCTTTCATTTGGCATTTATAAAGTCAATTTTATTATTCCCTTTTTCCTCTGATGAGAGGTTGCACAATAAATGAGAACTTCAAATGACAAATGTAGATCCTCTACATTTTGAAAGAATTCATGAAGTAAGAGGCTGCAAATTTAATTCCCGTTTTATCTCATTGAAAGGAAATATAAAGCTCTTCATGTATTCAATAGAAGAACATAAAACATAGCTTAGGATGTGACTAAGCAATCAGTGATATAACACTGAAATTTGTTTTGCAGTTGTAGCTATAATCTTAAAAATATTTCTTCATCATTGATAAAGAATTAATAATACTCCACTATCTTAATAATAAAATTAACTGCTCTCTAAGAAAGATACAATAAAATATCACTTAATTTAGATTTTTCTTTATATAGATTAATTCCAAAATTGTATGTCACTAATTTACTGGTCTGTTTGAGAAAATAGAAAATGTTAAATCACAACACAAGAAGAAAAGTCAAGATTTGGGGTTTTTATTTATGTCCTAGATTAGCTACATATCAATTATAGTCTCTTATCCAGTTTCTATTTATATAACTAAAGTTGACATCCATAATGACTGGCCCCGAATCGCTGTTGAGTATTGAATCACCAGAAATAAAATTACATGCTTGACGCACTATGTTAATGGTGTCTTTAAAAGAATCATCAAAGACTGAATTTCAAAAATACTTTCAGTATTTCCCTTCAATTATAATTCTTCTTTTTCTTTCACCAAAGCTACGTGTTCACAATTGAATTGCTTCTTTCTTTTTAATCCATGTTGTTCAATCCTACCAGCTGTTCTTCCTGAGAACGCTGAGGCTTTTTGCTCCCGTAAAAATGGACACCCTCAGAAAGCGAATGATTCATATACTTCATACCATATGCTTTGGACAGGTGGTTAGGAGAGATCAGTCAATGTCAGGAAAAGAACATCACGTCTGGTGAAGTGAAAGTTCAGTAAAAACAGAACACAAAAGAAAGACCTTCAAAAAGATGGACGGATCTATATCGTAGCTACAACAATGGACTTCAAACATAACAATTACGAGGATGCTGCCAGACGGGGCAGTACTTCCCTTGGTTGTACGCGACTCTGAGGAGGAACTTTGTGCATCATTCATCATTCCCTCTTATTCTGGCAACTCGTATTCTTTAATTTCCTCCTTTCTGCTGCTGTCTCGTTCTTCACCCTGTATTATTTAAGCACTGAACCACCTGCATTGAGCTATTATCGTCTCCTTTCCCTCCTACTTCATAACTCTGCCCTTGTCTACCCAGCACTCTCCCACCCCAGCTATCTTGAGGTAGTTCTCCAACTTTTATTATTAGGTCACATTTTTAGTATGACATTGCAGTGAATCTAATACTGGTGAATGCCTTTTTATGGGAGATATCCGTTAACTCTCAGAAAAATGATAGGTTGCTTTGATTTTCTTTCATTTTTTACTTTGGATCTCTTCACTCCCTTTTTTCCTATTATGTATTTATATACATTTGTTTGGGCCATTTGTTTCAGATTGAAGGCCTTCTTCAAGTGACCAGAGACCCTAATTTTGCTATGTACATTTTCAATTGCTGAATATCCCTATCCAGAAATCTTTATTTTGAGTAAAGGAGTGGGTTGAAGCAAGGGTATTTTGAGTTACTAGAGTTAGAATTGGAGTTGGAAGTGTGAGGAAAGGTATGGGATGGACACTACTATGACTGCCATTGCAATATTGAAGGATTCTAGGGACAAATATTGTATGACACGGGAAGCATTGAAAGAATAAACACAGTCACTGTACTAAAAAGAATCAGTTAAAGATCAATATGCCAGGTTGGTGTTGCTGTTAGAGACCAAGGTGTGTATTACAAAGAAAAGAAGGTATCCACAATGCATAAAGAAAGTATTCAAACACTCAAAGAATTAATTTTAAGATGAAATATGATCGAATATTTTTATAACTCTTCTGAAGACACTGTTTCTTATGACCCCTCTCAATTATCATTTTACAGAACGATAGGTAAGTTTATCGTGCCAACATGCCCAATGAACACATGTGGGATTAACTGAAGGGTGTAGAGATAAATGACTTGCCAAGTCTCAACTTTCTTGCCTTTGGCTCTTTGATGATCAGACTAGTGTGTGGCTGCCTTAGTCTGTTCTCTGCCTCAGTATGCAAGCCACACTACCAATCGCTTCTTAGCCTTTTGGCTAAGATCAACTACAAGCTACACTACCTGTGAGACACCCAACCCATCGAGTGTGTTGCTGTAATTTGAGGTTCCTTCAAGACCTGCTTTGCCACACTGCTGGTGTACAGATCACTTGAACTGGGGTCTGTTGGATCCTGTCATCTGGCTGACTGTTAGTTGTCTGCTTTGCTGTTTGCTGTCTGTGGCCAGATAGCCTGAGTTGCTCTACAGAGGTCTACCTGGTGGCTCTCAAGATGTGAAGGACTGCCAGTGTATTAGCTGTCTCACAGAAGTGAGTTTCACTGAGCCATTCATATTGCTTTATAGATGGATTAGCTGTTTATTTCTTATGTTACGTATATGTACATATGTAATAGTATTAGTGTCCTGGTTTTGTTTCTCAGAGAACCCTGTCTAACATATGCAGCTATTTAAATTTAAGCTGTTGAAGAATTGATTTCCACTTTAAAATGAATACTAGTAGTTTAATAAAAATGAAATAGTAATTTTGATAACTGACAAAGAATGCATGATGCAATGAATATGAAAGTAATATAATGTTTATTGTAAAGGTTGAAATTACATATCATACACATTATATATACTCAATATTATTTGTTCAATCAATAAGTTTTTCATACAAAATGAAGCAGTTACATACAATAAGTTTGTCATTTCTACTTTTTTCTCACTTCAACTTCCCAATAGAAATTTTAAATCCTTAAGGGGAATTTTTAAGGGGGAAAGTGGACACAATATATGAAAAAGCATTACATCTGGTAACATTAAGTGGAGAATGCTCCACTCGGATGATCTTCTCCACTGGAGTAACCTATTGTGCTTTAGTCCAAAACGCAAGATGGGCTGAACTTAGACTAACTAGAAATGCTCATTGTACATGCACATTACCTTTGTGCATATGCCCATTCATTATGTTTTATTTACTAAGATTGGTTTTATATAGATCGGCTTTCCAGGCAATAAGAAGTAGCCACAAGTGTGTCAAGAAACACTGCATTCAGCTTCAGTATTCCTTATATCATTAGTTTCCTAGCAATGTTAAAATTCAGCTTTAAAGTGTTCGTTGTGGTTTCTGCTAACTACTGAATTTTAAAAGCCACCCCAAAGTCACTCTTATATCCAGTTGTAAATATGCATGTTAAATCCTAACTAAAAGAAACTCCAAATATTGTCAGTCTTTTAAAAATCAGTTTGAAAACACTTTGGACACTAGGTAAACTGTTATTTTCCTCTAGACAAGGAAAATTTTCTTCAACTTGGTTTGTCCACCCCAGGTTAAATCAAGACTTGTAGATAGAGAAAAATAATTCATTGACAAATAATGAATTGGTATGTGAAACTTGGGGGAAAAAGAATGGTCAGTAATGGCAAGAGTCCCAATGATGCCAGGGAACTCAACAACAAGACCAAAAATTTGCAGGTGATTAAATGCCATCTCCTTCATCTTGACATTTAGAATAGGTCAATCTCATGATGAAGGAGATAACAGCCACATTTCTGGGGAGGGATCTGGGTGAACTGCACTGAACAAGCCAGAGTTAGGCCACAGTGCAAGTTGTATAGTTCTACTTGATGTTCCTACCTGCCCTGGAAACAGCTAAAGCACTCATGTGTGTAGTAGTTGATTTTGCCTTGATTGCTCTACAGATTGACATCTGAAACAGATCCAATGACAGGGTCAAATGCAGTGGTTCTCAACCTTCCTAATGCCTTGGTGACTCTTTAATAGAGATGCTCATGTTGTGGTGATCCCCAACCATAAAATTATTTTCATTGCTACTTCATAACTATAATTTTGCTACTACAATTGTGCTACTGTTATGAATCATAATGCAAATAGCTGATATACAGGATGGATTTTCACTGTTAAAAATTGAACAGAATGAAGCAGTGATTAATCTCAAATACAACATGCAATTGTGTATTGTAAAATACTTATTTCTAACTAAAAATAAATGAAATTTTATCTTGAAAAAATATATGAAAAAGCAGTGATTCTTGTTTTAAAAACATATTTCTATTGTCTCAAAGCTGTGAGAGAAGAGGGTATTTGGAAGAGATGCCATTTATCATGTAATACAAGATAGTAGATATTAAAGCTATCCTTTTCCTCATCTTCCTCATTCTAATGCTTCCTTAAGGATATTGATTATAAATCAGCAGGTTACATCCCAGGCAGAGACAGAGGAGAGTGAGTTTGAGCATTTAATTCAGCAATCCCATAAATGGTTTGAATATTGTAGGGAGTTACAATGCATCCCCAAACATTTTATTATTGGCCTTAAATATAGTGTCTCTGTACTCACATACCAATCTATAACAATGTGTGTATGTATATATAATCCATTGTTGCAATCTGACTCATTGTAACCCTATGTTAATCAAAGTAAGACTATATGTCATAGCGTTTTCAGTGGCTGGGACCTTTCACAAGTAAACGACCAGGTTCTTTACGTGGCACCCATGGCAACTTGATTCATTACATATATGCTGATACTTATATATGAGGAGATTACTAAGAGTTCATGGAAAAATGGGATTGAAAAATAGTGCAATTTTCCACGAACTTTTTGAAATCCTCTTCTGCATATGAATAGTCTTTCAAGTCCTTCAGAGACCTCGAATGGTGAATAAAATTAAAAATGAGAGATGGCAGTGTAAAGAAGGCAGATATCATGAATAAAGCTCAGAAGCCAGAATTACCATAGAGTATGTGACTAAGAGAAGCACTGCCTTGGCAGGGTTTGGAAAAGGAGATGTGGAACTCTTATAAAAGTTCTTGAAAAATCTCAATACAGGGATAATGTATGCAACCTAAAACCTGATGGCAATCTTATTTTTTTGACAATCTTATTTTTATGACAATGAAATAAGGATTAAAAGGATTTTCCTTTTTAACTACAAAGAGACTCCTAGTATCCACTTCTTTGTATCTCAGAAGAATCTTGGAATAGGGAATAGTTCAATGATCCAGATTCCATGTCATTAAGTATTTATGTAGTAAATAGTGAAAACGAATACACAGACAAACTTTTATAATAGGTGCTATATAAAGAGTACATAATTGACTGAGTCGAATACCTAAAGAATTTTGTGGCAAAGCACCTGATTTAAAAACAGCTTCTCTTCGCGTCTCAGCCTTTTTGCTATGTTCAAGTGTAGTATTGTTCTTATCAGTTTAATAAAAAACAATTTCTTCTGAAATTCAGATAAACTAAAAATAAATTCACTACCATAGTGTAAATTCTGACTCATAGTGACCCTACAAGGCAGGATAGGACAGTTCCTATGGATTTACAAAACTATTTACAGGAGTAGAAAGCCTCATTTTTCTTCCCAGGAACATCTGGTGGCTTCAAATTGCTAGCCTGGGGTTGACTGCCCAATGCAGAATCCATTATGTCACCAAGGTTTCTGTTTAAAATCAGATAGCATTGATATTTCCAAATGGCTGAATGTATAAAACCATTATATAATTCTCAAAATATCCCAACAAAAGAGATATTTATAGAAAGGTGTAATCTCAATTTACAAAGCATCTGTATACAGGAAGTTGTGTTCCTCTCCAGGCAGTAGAACTACAGTTAGAGTTGAGTGTTCACTCACATTTTACAACTAGATATTTATAGATCCAGAATGTTGAGTTTCAGTGACTAGAGAGTAGTATTTCTTCCATTCATGCAAAGAAATCGATAGTTTTGCTGAAAATGCCTCACCTTGTTGGTTGTCCCTATTGAAAAGAAATCTCACAGTAGAAGAGCAGTTATTAACGCACCTCGAATTGCTGAGTTTACAAAGGCAAAAATTTAAGAGTACCGAGTAAGAATGGAGAAGGACTAATTTGGGGCTCATCCTCGCCCTTGAGGATAAAATGAAACTTCAGCCCTTTTCATAAGATTTACACAAACTTGATGTCTTAAGGTCACATACATGCCCCGCACAAATAGCAATGTCAAGTTGGGATTTTTTATCAAGAAAGATCGAGTATCATATTGTAACATGGGGTTGCTCTAGCTAAACAGGAGGCCATCGTAGGTGGCTTTTTCTGCAAAGGGAATGGGCTAGAGCAAACCAATTTGCAATTCCCTTCTAGTCTTCTTAATTTGATACCATTATAGAGCAGGCACTGGAATAACTCTCATATCTTCAATATGATGGGTCTAATGGATTCCATTTACTCATAATCCATAATTTAGCAAAGCAAAGTTCTGACATTTGCTTTCCATATGCAATATTCTATCTTTTTATTTCTACTGGTATAGTTGACTTTTTTTAAATCATTTTTTATTGGGGGTTTGTATATTGCTTTTCAAAATACATAGTTACATAGATTGTGCCAAGCACCTTCACATGCCTTCTGCCATTATCATTCTCCAAATATCTGCTTTTCCACTCGGGTCCTTGATATCAGCTTCTCATCCTTTCCCCTCCGGCCTTGTTCCCCCCTTCCCTACCAATCCTTATTACTTTATAAAACATTATTGTTTTATCATATATTACACTGCCTGACTTATTTAAGGCACAACTTATGTGTCCATTTAGAACTTATCACCAACAATTTCCATGGCGTTTTTTTTTTTTTGGGGGGGGGGCATCACTGCTCTCCGGTGGTGGGAGTAGGAGGCCCAGCCCCACTGCTGGAATTGAACCTCCGTCCCAGTGGGCCGCAGTCCCGCGCACAACCACTACGCCACCGGGGCTCAGCCTTCCATGGCTTTAAAAATCAATTTCTTATATTTTTCTATCCTCTTCCATTACTCCTGTCTCCTTTTTTCTATGATGCAGTTTCCCGCTTGGCACACCCTTCTGTCTCCTTTACGTATATACATATAGGCATATGCCTTTCTACCCTCACAAAGACATTATATCCATCGTTAAGATGCTTCCTTTTCCTTTTAATTATGCTCAATTAATTTTTATTTAGATCCCCATGATGCCTGCATCTCCTTGCATGTGATTCTGACAGCCAATGACTTCATCCAGCTGTTTTCCAAATTCTTTTCTATAAGGCGTTGTATTAGCCGGGATGTTTTATCCTTTCATTTTTCTTTTGGGGAACTGCTATGCTTTCCTGCATTGGCTTTAATTAGAAGTTCTTGCTTTACATGTAGAAGCAAAACTTTCTATGTGGTTACCTACCGTTTTCTGCCCTCGTTTTATTTCCTGTAGCTTCTTGATAAGTTTTTTCATACCTTCATAATCAGATCCAGCAACTTCTACTTTATGAGTAGTGATTTCCTCTGACATTTCCTTTTACTTAACCTGCCTTGTATTCCCTTTTTGCTGTGTGATACTTGCCTCTGGCTCTCTACCTTTGGAATTTTTCCCCACAATAATTTAAGGGGTAAGAGTTTCCCATTTATCAGTTCTTAGAAAACAAAATGTTTATTTGCCGGTTTCATTTTCCCAATATAAGCTCAACTAATGTAACATGATACCTGGTAAGGGGACCATCTCCCTCCATCCATATACGAGTGTCTCTCAGTAGGGTGTCAAGTCCTCTGTTGCTGTGCCAACCGTTCCTGCTTAGCCATTCCAGAGAACTGGGTTTCATTCATCTATCAAAGATTTCCCTGGTATTGTGTCACCATTAAGAATGTGGTCAGAAATGTACACCCCTCCACATACATAACATCTATGCAGACAGGCATGTAAGCTATGGCCCCAATTTAAAATGTAGGCATAAATATATTTTTCTCTGAATATAATGGAAGGGGGAAATCTCTAGGTGAGTCAATGTTGACATGCACTGCCCAAGGGGATAGACTTCTGCATCTTTATTTCTGTTTTTCCTCCTGTGAGGTTGTATGTGCTTGTGCATGTCTGTGACTTATCTGAAGTTTATTTTTCTCCACGATAATCATGCTCCTGGGTAATTAGTTGAGTAATATTTTATTAAAAGTGAATAATTTGAAAACTTGTTAAGAGACTTACCTCTTTTCATCATATTAGTCATTCAGATATTCTCCCAGGAGCCAGCAAGTGTAGAAACAAAGTCTTCTCGGGGGTTCTACAGAAGGAAGTCATCGAAGCTTATTAAACCAAGAAGGTTTTTCTCCCTAAAAAGGTCATCACATTGCTCACTTCTGGCATGGCAAACTCCGATAGGAATTCAGAACTGCTTCAGTACCATCACTTTGGCCTTGGACACATCGTTCTCGATCACATCTTCGGATATTCACATGATGATCAATATACTCTTTTGACTTTCTTGACTGGAAATCTGTGACCAAGCCCTCACCCCCTTCTTTTGCACTCAGTCTTTTCCTCTTTATAAAATACACACTCACAGAAAGGTTTTCACTTCAAGGTGCTGAGGTCCGTTTTTAGGAGCTTCGTGAGTCTTACTAACTGCTACAATGTTCAATTCTGCATTTTCTACACTTGTGAAACATTGATCAGAGATCACAGATTTCTTTGACGGGCAATTTGTCCTTTACCCGGGAATCTTCTTTCGTTTCTTTTCCCTCTGTCCTTAGAGAATTACGTTTCCTCATGTCATGTATCTACATTTCACATGTAGCTAATGCGGATTTTTTTTTTCAGAATTTACATTTGCTTCCCTTGGCCTTTCCTTCCTTGAGAGAAGGGAAATCTACTGAACTCGACTTCTGAACACAATAGTCCATTCGGAAGGGGGAAAGTGGCCTCTTTTCCTCACGTCTGTCTGTCTTATGGAAGTAACTCCTGTTGGTCGTCACTGTCTGTTTCCCCTTTTCCTTCCATAACCTGATTGCAATGGCTTCCTTTCCCTCAGCAGCTCTGGAAATGCCCATTTTCTGTTCTTCCCTGCTTTTAGAGTCCCACATCCTTTTTCTGCATTCATTTTGCAGAATTCTGCACACATAGTGCCCACACATGTACTTCTTTTGTTTCCCTGTTCATTAATTACATCATGCTGCAGGTGATCTTCCTCCTCAGCACTGTTTTATAAAATAGTTCTTTAAAAAAAAAACTGAAAGGAACAAGCATGTCCACCATTCCCAGACCCCCTTTCCTTGGTTACAGCCCATGAATTCCAAGACTTTGTAAAGTCCAACTTTGGCACATCTCTGAGGGTCCCCATGCTGGTCATCTCCTTGGCTTGTTTCTAAAAATTTAAAAAGTCTTTGGTCAGTAGTTAACCTCATCTTCTTTGTGCCACAACTGTATTTCACATAGACATTTTCCAATCGAAACACTTCCCAGTCTGCGGCGTTGGCGTTTCACAGGTGCTGCGTTTCTCTCGCGATATCCTCTTCAGGCCAACTGGAAAGCATCTCCTAGCCAGGATGTCATGCCTGAGGAAAATGAACAGAAACGCTCGCCATGGCTGGCTAATGCAATCACCACATAGGCTTTCCAGCCTTGGTCTTTCCAGTTTCTCCTCAGGCACAAACCAAATGTAATTTCCCTGTCCCTCGGAAGCTCATTTCAAACTCTTTATTTTCAGGGACTCAAAGGACTGTAAATAGGCCCTTTGAGTTTCTCCCAGCTGAGTTAATAAGTACAGTCCCAGCGAAATTACTTGTCCTGAAACCCATCTCCACGATGGAAGTAGAACCTCTCATATAACTTACAGGAATCTTAAAGGAAAACTTCCATTATCCTAACAAGAATGCAATACTTTTTGCCTAGTGGCTTCCCCAAACTATTAGTGAAGACAAGAATACATGAGACAGAAATATATTTCTGTTTTCTCACCTTCTTCCTCCTCGGTG
This sequence comes from Nesogale talazaci, assembly GCA_004026705.1. Taxonomy (NCBI): domain Eukaryota; kingdom Metazoa; phylum Chordata; class Mammalia; order Afrosoricida; family Tenrecidae; genus Nesogale; species Nesogale talazaci. Next base: position 80,498 of record PVJH01006698.1, read on the forward strand.
GAGGAAGACTTCCAGCTCAGTCCTTCAGTTTTCAATGTACTTCTATCCCTACCTAGATGATACGCTGGTTGCTAATTCTCACTACACTCCCCTCCACAGCCAGTATGAAGACTTCATTCAACTGCTGGGATCTGTTTGCACCACTGTGGAGTCCATGTCTACTTCCCAGGCAGACAAGCCATGGGTGGCAGACACTGTCCATCTTCCATTCCCAGGATTTGGGGTGTCTCCTGTCACTCATAGAGTTCATGAGAGCCTCCTGTCCCTTCCACACTCACCAATGACACTCAGGGCCCTACTGTCCTATAAACCAGAGACATCACAAGTGTGCTACTTGATCATGTCTTTTTCACTCCCTCTTCCCCTTCCAAGAGAATTTGCTCACCCTGACCTTTGCTTTCCCTGGAGTTTGTTGCTCAAACTTAGAAGAGGGCCCTCATCACTTAGTCTGCCCTCCCCTGCTCCACACCAAGGTGACCTTGACCGTGCTGTTCAGATTCTTTACCCAGGTCTTCTCATTGTAAATAAAGCCACATTTTTTTTTTTAGGTTCTGTATGTACTCTATAAAAAAGTGAACAAAGATGAGAGCAGTGGAAGGGGAAGAAAGGAGCAAAGAAAGGAAAGTCAGCAAAGGAGAGAAAAGCCCACAGTTGAATAAAGAAAGTGGTCGTGGGAAAAGCGGAGGGAGCAGAGCAAACTCATACATGCTCCAATTGCTATGCCCACTTCCCTGGCACACTCGTCCTCTGGTACGGGTTCAATAGAGCCACTGTATGTGCTCCCACTGGTTTCGAGAGATTTCATTCAAATGCCTTCTTATTAGAACACATCCATTTAGAGAAAAATAATGAGAAAATGATATATACGGATCATTAGAGCCACAATAAGCATCCCTACCATTTATGGGGTAGTGACTCTGTATTGGCCACACAGAAATTCTGTGCAACAAAAAGCCAAACCCATTTCCATACAGTCCATTCTCATACTGATAATGATCCCCCCGGTGTGTAACCCACTATGCGGCCAAGTTTCTTGTCCTCTGCTCCCTCAATGTCTTTGAGTGGACGCTGACTCATAGTCACCGTAAGGACAGGGCAGAACTGCTCCCATGGGTTTCAGAGACTTTAACTCTTTAGGGCAATTGAGAGTCTCGTTTTGTTTCCTCTTAGTGTGGCTGGTGATTTCCAGCTGCTGACATGCAGTTAGCAGCCCAATGCTTAATACACTAGACCACTAGTGCTACTATCTAGTGCGCTAAACCCAAAACCACACTCACTGCCATTAAGTCAACTCACGCCTAGTGTCCCTGCCCCCTAAGCCCCAGCCCCGGTGTGGGTTTCCGAGACTTTAACGGTTTACAGGAATACAAAGTCCTGACTTTGAACCAGCAGCATCAACCCAGCAGATGACAGCCCAACTGACACAAGACAGGTTTGGTGATTACGGGGCTGCTTTGATTACAAAGCTAGTAAGTGACGTGATTCAACTTGACCTGTGTGTCAATTTCTATAACTTTCCTCCAAGCCTGTGATCATATTCATGTGTTATGAGCTAAGGATCTCTGGTGGTGCCGTGGATTAAGTTTAGATTGTTAATCGAGCAGCCAGCAGTTTGAACCCATCAGAACTTCCCCAAGAGAACTATGCGGACATCTATTTGGGTAAGGACTTCCAGCCTCAAAGACCCTCGGAGGCAGTTCCACTCTGGCATAGAGATGGTCTCAAGAAGTCAGAGGAAAGTCAGTAGTGGCTTTAGTAGCTCTTCCTTCCTTCTCCTTCCTCCCTCCCTCTATCCCTGCCTGCTTTTCTCTCTCCTTTCCTCCCATCTAATGAACTAATCCATGTAAAACATTCTGAACAGCATCTTGTGACACATAAACCACAAATCAAAATCTCTAAACGTTTAGGTGTTGTAGGCATTTGGATGGGAGCAACCACCATACTTTAAATTCAGCAGAGCAACGCCTCCTCAGGCTGGATCAGATAAAGCTTTACGACTAAGTGTATAGTGGTTGGACAAGTAGCTCAAACATCAAATGGATAATTGCTAGACATGCAAAGTCTTGGCCCCCATCCAGCTCTACTGGGTCAGAATGCACATTTTAGCAAAGTGGCTAGGTGCTCGGGCTGCACAGTAAAGATGATGAAACTGTGTGGCAATTCTCAAGGATATTGCAGGTAAAAAAACACATTTCGCTCACTTGAGGATTATTATTATTATTATCACATAGCATCAAAGATAAATATTAGCTAAAATCTCAGGTGTCTAGCACAAGGTCTAAATGATAAAGAACCTCAAGACTCATGGATTTAGCAAAACCATATCATTAAAAACAAGAATTTATCAAGAAGCTACTGATAGTTTCCTTGCCTGAAATAATGCCTAGACACCATTTTGGTGTTTCCCAACTACAAATAGCTAGTTCTTTATTTTGTTTTACTTTTTTATAGGCAAGGGTTGGAGGTGTTCCCTCCTAGTAGGTTGACTCACTGGATAATCACGTTGAGTGCTCAGATTTTATTTTTCCAGAAGTGTCTTAAGTTTAGCGTGTAAAAAGGCTCCCTGGATATGGCCTATTCAGTCACACTTTAGCCAAAGGACTAAACTAAAAAATGCACCCAGATAAATTATAAAAATTGATACAATATTCTTATTTTTAAAATTGGTTCACATTTGGGGTGATACTTATGGAAACTTACTTGAAACATGAGTGAGAGTTTCTGCAATTAACTTTAATCTCAAAAAACATGGAACACTGTGGGTATAATAGGATCAACATTCAGGATTGGACTAACAAATGAGGAGACAGGTAAGGGGAAAAATGGCTAGTTCTTTATTTTCACAGAGGATTTTAATTTTCTTACTTGGAATGCAGGTGAAATATACAAATTATAGATATACCAAAGGTTAATAATTTATTTAAGATGAAAACAAAGGCAGAATGTAACTCTCAAATAATGTCATATTTTCACCTTTAACAGTACCATAGGGACCTTCTAAGAGTTCACAATTAAGGTGCAAGACCTCAGATTGGAGTCACTGTCTCTAAAATTATTTGTGCCCCACAGGCTTTATGGGCATTTATTTCTCTGCCTTCTTGAGAAAACTCATCATATAAAGAAATCAGATAAGCATGGGAATGTAATATAGAATTTCTAATTTGTCATCAGTAATGTTGTAAGACATGTTCAGTCCAGCCATAGAGGTCAGAGAAAAGGGGACCAAAGTGGATATTTCCCAGACCAAGATGCTGAAAGAAAGACCAAGGATTGAAGCCAGGGCTACAGCCTTTCAAAGCATGTGCTTAGATTTATTCTGGATTTAGCAAAAATTCTTTTGAGAGTACTATCAAGCTTCCAAAACTGAGGATTTCTGTGGAGAAGGGTAAGAGAACCAAATAGTAAGAAAGAGAATACAGGAATATGGTGCTTTTGAATATTCTTACTTCTGAGAGCAAAAAACTCTCAAGGTGTTCTAGGGTTTTACAGGTTCCTGCAAAGGACAGGGCACTGATAAAAAAAAAAACCCTAAAGAGGGACCTCGAGCTGTTAGCTCACTTGCCAAGTGGGAAGTACTCATGAGGGACATCAATCTGACCACAGCTGCACGAGTCTTTGTCACCACCTACTCATCAAGCTATGTGCAACTATTTCTCAAGACCTTTCCAAAAGTCTCCTCCTGTAGCTCAGTGCAAATATCCTCCCTGGGTCATCCACCTTTCCTCACTCCCTAAATGCCGCCCCCCCCTCTTCTTAGTACTCTCCTGTCCCGGCCCCTCTCCGTTACCTCAGCCTGCCCTCCTTTCCTCCCTGCTCCTCCTCCCAACCTTGGACCAACCTGCCCATCTGTATTCTGAGTCTTGTCCCCCTGCTGTGGTTCTTAATGAAATAAATTTCAGGAAGTCTACAGATTGGATCAATGACAAGTGCATAATTTATAGACGCAGCTGGAGCCCCTTACCAAGCAATTTTAAAATTCGTATTCAGGATGCTCCTTCTCTCACACCACCCTAGCTCTCTTTCTCCATCTGTCTTTCTGGAGGACTCAACTGTGACTCTCTTAGACTTCCTCTTCCCCTCATTCATTTTCCTGTTTCCATCGTAAGGAAAGCTGGGGCCTCTTGTCAACAAATGCATCTCAGAAGTTGTCACATCTTTTGTGTGTGTGTGTGTGTGGGCATCACTGCCTCTGGTGGTCGTGGGCGCTACCCAGCCACCGCTGGATTTGAACCGCCAAGCCCGCGGGCTGCAGTTCCGCACTCAGCCACTTACACCACCGTGGCTCAGCACAGTTGTCACATCTTAGTGATACTTAGAAGTCTTTGGAAGGATCCTCTTACCTCCTGAATCAGGGCTTCCTCTCCCACCTGCAAAATCCTACCTGCTGATCTCGTCGCTCTCCCTTTTCTCAAGCTACCAGCAAAGTGAAGTGAGGCGGCTGCCAGGAGGCAGAATAAATGTGACAGCAACAGCTAATTTTTTTTCAGTTAATTAAATCTCATGGTCCTTTGGTTCAAATTAAATTACTATTTTTGCTTGTGGTCTTCTACTACTTTCTGATGATCTTTCCATTTTCAATGACTGTTAACATGGTGCCTTCCAAAATGGGAGAGAAAAGACATTTTCTGAAGATGGTGAGGAGCGTCTGTCTCAATATGGGCGGCGCAGCCTTTTTGTTTGCAAGTCTAAGGAGGCTGAATGGGTCTGACTTCCGCATAACTGCCTGTCCTCAGAGTGTCTATTCCATGTTGGCTATTTTTAGCAAACTGAAGTAGACTCTTTGGGAGTGTTCTAAAATACTTTGTGACCATTAATACCTTTAAACTCTGGCTGATTTTGAACGCTTTCTTGATTGAAGGCTACAGGGAATGAATGAGCCCTTTTTGCTCAGGTCTTTAAAAGATGATTTGTCTATGCTTTTTCATAAATTGAATCATCATGAATGCGGTGGGTTAGGGTAAATGTGGTATGCCCTAGGCCTGTTTGTATTTCACCAAAGGTGATGGATAAATGCCAGGGCTTTAAGGAGCGAGATTTAAATTCCAGCTTCAACTATGTCACTCAGAGCAAGTCACTTCACCTCTCTGTGCCTCATTTTCATCACATATGATGCATCATCATATATGCCTGCTGTATGAGGCATGCAATTGCCAATGATCTTGCTAGGACACTTTTAAGAATTAAAGGTGACCAGCTTTGTTAGTTGTGCACTGTGAAGAATATAAGAAAAACCTATTAGTCTTAATGTCGTTGTGTTGATATAATTGTTAGCTATGTGCATTCTTCGAATTTTCAAGTAAATTGTAAAAATCTTATAGTCAGGGGCTTGGATCATTGACCAAATACAAAGCAAATAACCACAGAATGGTTGCGTGAATCACCTAAATATATAAAGTAGAATACCTTTAAGGCACTTATGGGGAACGCTGGTTGCTCAAAGCTTATGTCAGCACTCTGCTGCTAACAGAAAGGTTAAGGATTCTAACCCACAAGCAACTCCATGGGTAGGAGTAAGAGATGGCCATCTGCTTCCTTAAAGGTTAGAGCCTAGGAAACTAAGAGATGGTTCTCTGACTTAAGGATGTCCTTTGAAAATGACTCAAGGACAAAGCTTGAGTTTTAAGGCATTTATAAATGGTGCTCAAACATCAATAAATACTGATATGTTTTTTTTAAATCTTAACTGGAAGGGCTTCTTTCTCATTAAATACAGTTTTATGTGCTTTGCAAATAGAAAATAATCAACAAATATTTATTACATACTTGCAACATCCCTACAAGACACAATTTTGAGTTAAAATCTAAGAGAAATAATATGAAGATATGTTTAGATTGACTCAATGTGCTGGACACAAGTCATAAGGGTATTTTCAAAATTTACCAAACTTAAAAATCATTTTGAAAATGTCTCTTGTGCACTTAGCACACCGACCTCCTCTAAATTCCTCGTAAAGTGTCAGTTTTCTGAAAGTACTTAGTGGCATTTAGAGTAAGTGTACATTTGAAAACATGCACATTATGAGTTAATGCATTTGCAAGGGACTTCTGAGTTATCTACTGCTTAGGCTGCAAATGAAAAATGCAAAGGAGAGAGGAGCTAGCACCTATCCGTGGGTATCCATGGGACGCTCAGTGGTTTCTGTGCTTCCTTTTCCTCTTACTAGAACAACAGCTAAGGCCATTCTAATCACACAAGATGAAGTGTCTCCTGTGAAGGTGTTGAATTATGAACCCAAAATATTGAGGATTAGAAGGAAATATAAAATAAAGAAGTTCATCAATAGATAAGAAAGTGGAGGCCTGATGCATTCATTTCCATTAAGACTTTTTCTCCAGGGGAAAATTGTTAATATTCATGTGAAATAAACTGCTGGTTATTAAACTGCAAAGGAGCGCTCGGTTCCTATTTAAATATGTGCTTGAACAACTAGCAATTCATTTCTTTTCAAATTAAAGACTCAGATTTTGAAGTGGATTGCTTGCAAACGATACGTCCACGGAATGAAAAACAGGCTTTTAAATTAAAGTACTCATTCAAGAATGAAAATATGTACTACAGATAATGGTGATCAATCACCTTATCGTAAAAATAAACAAGGGTCCCTAAATCTATTCATTGTCGTTTATATAGATCTATATATATGTATATGTATATATACATGTTCAATATTGGAGTTATTTGCAAAGCAAATGATTTTGCGTTGTATGTTCGCTGGAGCCTCAGAGTGATATTTAATTAAAAGTAAAGAACGGGAGGCTTGGGGGAGCTTATCTTTGTGCTGAAACAACGTGCATTATTGGCTAATAATATCTCCACAGGGCATTTTTGGAAATTCTCCCCTTGTGAGTAATTATGTCGTCCTGGCAGTATTTGGTTAATTAACAACCCCCCCTCAAAACCCTGGACTAGGAAGGAAAAAGGCGATTCGAGGGGCAGAAAGAGACTCCCTTAGCCCCCACCCTCGGGAAAACTCGTGCTGCTCTGGCTCCGCGGGTTCCTGCGAGTGCCAGGAACTCGGCCCCAGCGGAGAGCGGGCTCCGCACCGCCAGGGCGTTTCCAGCCGGGCGCTGCCAACTGCCTGGAGCCGGCGAACACCTGGCGGCCTCTATCAGGACTCCCAGGACGTCTGGCACCGACGGGCCGGCGGATCGTCCGCACCCCGCTGGCGGACGGTGGGCTCCGCAGCCACAGGCAGACGCCTCTGCGTTGTCATCGGGGTTTCCTGTGTGTCAGCAACTTCATTCGGCCGAAATAGCTGGCGGAAGAGCCAAGGAGCTGGGCAGACCAATCGCTAAGCCAGCGATCGGCCCAGCGGGACGCACCTCCCGGCCAGCCACACGGGCTCGGGGAGCCGCGGCGGCCCCCGAGGCGAGCGCGCCAGGTCACGGAGGGAAGCGGCTGCCGGACAAGACGCCTCCCGGGGCCGGTGGCGCCGGCGAGCGCGCGGGCCGGCTGCGGGGCGGGCTCGGCGGAGGCACGCCCCTCCGCCCCTCCGCGGGGTGCGGACCCGCCCGGGTGCCCAAGCCCCGCCCACCCTCGCGGGGCACCTCGCGCTCCGGCCTGCCCCCGGCACTCGGGCCGGAGCGTGGCCTCGGGAAGGCTGCCCCGGCCGGGAGTGGGACGAGATCCCGAGGCGCCCGAGTCGGCCGCCCCCCGCGCGCCCGGAGGCTGGAGCGGGCAGAGAGGGGCGCGCGGTCCCAAGCGGAGCTGCGGGCTTCCAAGGTAGGGAGCCGGACGCTGCCCCCCACCCCGAAGTTGATCGCTGGAGCAAGGAGGCTGGCCAGCGCCCTCCCCGAGCCCGAGCGCCTGGGCGCGCGTCTGCTGTGACCTCGCAGCGCCCCGGCGGGAAAGCGCCGAGGAAACTTGTGGGCCCCCGTGTCCCGAGCGCCCCGTTGTGTAACCTCGCCGCCCGGGAAGTGGCTGGCCCGCCCGTCCTCTGGCATAGCGGCCGCCCGGGGCGGATTTCATGGCCCGCGGGGCGCGGGGTGTGGGAAGCAGCGCGGGCGAGCCCCGGCGCGCCCCCAGCGCCCGCCACCTTGCCCGGGTCCGCTTCTCCGATGCGCGCTGCGCTCCTCGCCGCCACCGCCGCTCTCCGGCCGCCGCTTGCCTCTAGGAACCGCCGCCTCAGTGGGGGAGGAGATGACCGAAGTCCTGTGGCCGGCGGTCCCCAACGGGACGGACGCCGCCTTCCTGGTGGGCCCGGGCTCGCCCTGGGGGAATGGCACGCTGGTCTCCACCGCCGCGGCCGCCGTGCCCACGTTCAGATGTTCTCTGACCAAGACCGGCTTCCAGTTCTACTACCTGCCGGCAGTCTACATCTTGGTGTTCATCGTCGGCTTCCTGGGCAACAGCGTGGCCATCTGGATGTTCGTCTTCCACATGAAGCCCTGGAGCGGCATCTCGGTGTACATGTTCAACTTGGCCCTGGCCGACTTTTTGTACGTGCTGACTCTGCCCGCCCTGATCTTCTACTACTTCAATAAGACAGACTGGATCTTCGGGGATGCCATGTGCAAGCTGCAGAGGTTCATCTTCCACGTGAACCTCTACGGCAGCATCCTGTTCCTCACCTGCATCAGTGCGCACCGGTACAGCGGGGTGGTCTACCCCCTCAAGTCCCTGGGCAGGCTCAAGAAGAAGAACGCGGTCTACATCAGCGTGCTCGTGTGGCTCACCGTGGTGGCTGGCATCTCCCCCATCCTCTTCTACTCCGGCACGGGGCAACGGAGAAACAAAACCACCTGCTATGACACCACCTCGGACGAGTACCTGAGAAGCTATTTCATCTACAGCATGTGCACCACCGTAGCCATGTTCTGTGTCCCCTTGGTGCTGATCTTGGGCTGTTACGGCTTAATTGTGAAAGCTTTGATTTACAAGGACCTGGACAACTCGCCTCTCAGGAGGAAATCCATCTACCTGGTGATTATTGTCCTGACTGTGTTTGCTGTGTCTTACATCCCTTTCCATGTGATGAAAACCATGAACTTGAGAGCCCGCCTGGATTTTCAAACCCGAGAAATGTGCGCCTTCAACGACCGTGTTTATGCCACCTATCAGGTCACAAGAGGGCTGGCAAGTCTCAACAGCTGTGTGGACCCTATTCTCTATTTCTTGGCGGGAGATACTTTCAGAAGGAGACTCTCTCGGGCAACCAGGAAAGCTTCCAGAAGAAGTGAGGCGAATTTGCAGTCCAAGAGTGAGGATATGACCCTCAATATTTTATCTGAGTTCAAGCAGAATGGAGACACAAGCTTGTGAAGGCACCAGAAAACTCCAGATCTCACTTTGGTGACATGGTAGGATGTGCCAATAGAGTCAAGTGAATCCCTTTCATCACCACCCCCCCCCCCCCACCTCAAGTTCTTAGCAGGATTAAAAGAAATTCAGACTAAGGTATTTTAAAATGGGGAGGGAGACTAGAATAAAAATACCCGCAGCCACATCAAAGCTTGTTTGGGTTTGCTTTTAAGGTCTGTAAGCTAGAAGGATGTGCCATAGAATAATACTGCCCTAGTTAAACATTTACCTTTTTATCTTCCTTTAAAGTGTGCATACTTCGCTATATAGCTCCACACAATCATTTCAAGCATGTGTGCCTGTGAATATTGTAGCAATCCGATACTATTAATTTCTCAAATAGGCAAAACAAAAAGCCAAAAATCTGACCACTTGAAACTAGAGTTTGTGATTCCTCTAACCTTTATTGTTTGTGTGCTAGAAACAGGGTGAAGCTCTGCACTTTCAAAAAGAAAGAGTACAGTATAACAAACTGTTTAGCTCTGCTTACTCAGCATTAAGCAAGGAGATTTCTGAGCTGGCTTTCTGTTTGGAGGTCTTAGAAGCATAAAGCTGATGGAGTGTCTCTGGAGAATTGAGTTAACTCACACATTCAAAGCCTAGAAATGTGAATACTTTCTAGTAATTTCCAGAATAACTATAGTTTGGAGTACCAAATGTTTGCAGGTGGATCAGTTATTTTACAGGAAAAATGCATTCAAAATAGCCCAAGTGCATGTATTCTCCTTGTAAACACCATGAACTCTCTTAGACTTCTTGTGATAAAGGGTATTATTTACTTGCACCACTGCTGTGAACTGCCGTAGGAGTTTGTTTATGTTCCAGGACAAGTGCTCATTCACATCTGTAAAAACAATTTTAGAAGTCACAGATGAAATACAGAACAAAGTTTAATCAGAGTGGAATGGTTTCCTTGGTTGACTAGGTCCTCAGCAGGAAGTTAATACCGGTCTCCTCCCATCCCGAAGAACAGTGTTCCTTAAGAAGCCTTTCATAAGACAAAATAATATGAAGAAGCACTTAACATTCATTTATATGGCAAATATGGTGGAGCGTCCCTAGGCTGCACAGTAACTACTAACTCATACCAGATCACACAGAGAACCTGCACTAGCCATACCATACAGTGTTATCAGCATTCAAAGGTATGGCAGCTGAGATGCTGATAGGACGCGTTTCGTGCCAGGGCAAGGAGCTTGGGCATGTGCTGCTCGGACGGAAGGTGCTCTGCTTTCTTATCAGCTTCCTGCTAGACAAATGCAGGACTCCTGCTTTCTTTGTTACTTTGTCTTCATAAAAGTAAAAATAATCTCCGGATTTTTTTTTTTTTTTGGTAGTTAGCAAATACAGCCACTAACATAGTTCTTTCCTGGAAGCAAAGAGTTGAGTCAAACTTTTGAGAAGTGAAGTTATCTATATTTCCAGAGGGGGAGTGGCTGACCGTCACTCATAATGCACAGCCCTCACACACGCTCTCAGATATCAACAAGGCAGATGGGGATGGGAGATACCTGTAAAGCTGAGGACCCTAGTTTAATGAAGTCATTATGCAAAACGCTGTGTTTTGCTTAGAATTGTTTAAGAGCTTTAGATATAATGTGTCAAGAAGATGGAGAAGTCAGCTGAATATGTAGAGGTTACGCTGATAAGATGAACTATTACCATTTTTAATGGATTTTGTATCTCATGTCTCAAGAAATAAAGGAGACAAACATGTAGGAAAGAGAAATAGGAAGTATTAAATTTAAGGACTTGAGGAAAGTTCATGGTGGAGATTAAGAGGAGCTACTTACTATACTGAAAGAGGAGACTATTGTTCAGTGTTTCAGTTTATAATTTCTCTGACTGTCATTTTTTTAAGTCTGGGAAATACGAAAGCATCTTTATAAAAGCTTTCAATAAATATTGCTGTATATCCAGGCTTTGAAGTAGTCACTATCTTATATATTGCAAATTAATTAGGTGAGGTAAAAATAAGTAATATCCCCAAGCAGTGTCAATTTTTTTTTTTTTTTTAGTTGGGAAAATTAGTCCAAGCAAAGCCAATGTGAAAATCTGGAATTGATGGTAGGGTAATGTAGACGCTGCATTGTTTGAAAGTGTTTGATAAGAAACGTGATAGGGACCAATATGCTAATAAAGCAAGAACCTTCATGTCCTGTGAAAGTACGGGAGGGTTTGAGTCTCTGCATCATGTAGTTTAGTTGAAAATTTATGAGACCTTCAGGGTCTCATTCTTAGGGTTGCCTCAGTTTACCCAAGCTCCAGCTATTAAGATCAATAAAGAAAAACTGTGCAACCTTCCTAAGCGGTCATTCTTATTACCCACCTTACTCTTATTGCAGAGAAGTATAGAAATCTTCGCAGAGCTGACAGATGAAATGTCCAGCCACACCTCCTCATTGGAAGGGAAGGAAGAATTAGCCAGGTTCTCACTTCCTTGGGCTTAGACAGCATTGTCTGTTGTAGTGTGGTGAAAGATGCAGACTGAAATATTGTCCTGACTTTCGTGACCCTGTCAAAGATCATGTTCAGTGAGTTAAGATCAATATCACTAAGCAGACCAAAATGTTCATTCCAAAGCCTATGTCATACATAAATGTGCGGCTTAGCGGTACACATTTCTTTTCTCTTTTTTTTTTTTCCACGTTTACTTTAGTTTTCTTCCTTTTAGGTCTCAGGATGCTCAGTCTGATTTAGAGTACGAGTACGTGTTAGTAGTACATTGTTCACCTTCCAGAGAGTCATCTCTAGCAGTGTGGATTGGGAGAGAAGGCACCTTGGACAATGACCAGGAAGGCCGTGTTTCTCCTTGAAGTGTTTCTTTTCCAGTCTCTTGCATCACATTAGCGGGCAATGACAGGTGAATGAAAGTCAAAGAGTAACAAAAAGGGGTCTCCCCGACCCCTTCCAAGCTAAAAGAGATCTCTGGAAAGAGTCTTGCACTGATGATGAAAACATTCTGAGGTTCAGGGTGGTAGGGTCATCTTTTGGGTTGCAAATCAGATTTGTGTCATATAGTGTTATAAATAAGCATGTTAATAGGAAAGGCAAAGTCTTTGTGTGAAAGAGCAGTGCAAAGTTCAGAATTTAACATTTAACAAAATTTCACCCAGAAAAAAATATTTAATGCAAAACTCAAGGTTTTCGATGGCTCAAAAAATTGCTCCTTTGATTCGTTGAACATCCCTTGAGTTTACTTTGAAATGATAACAACAAAGAAATTTACGAGAGATATGGCATGAGCAGGATTTGGAGTTCAAACCCAGAATCTCTCCATTCAGCCAGTTGTGGAACTCTTGCCTTCATACCTCTCTGCGTGGATTCAGAAGATTGCATGACATCATTGGTTGGGACTTGAAAAGGTATGGATAAGCACAAAAACAAGACAGAGAGAGGTTCTGGGATCTGCTATTTTCCAGAACTCTTCAGTCAAAATCCTTATGAGGTCAGCTGGGACATACATCTATGACCCATAAGCCTCTCTTTACTTGGACTTCTTGCTTCAGATAGAATCTACACTGCCTTTTCAATACAAAAGATGCCAGTACTTGCAACAGCTGCAGTTGAACAAATTAGTGGCAATGTTTAAAGGCATAATACTAGTTTTAGATCTTTAACTCTGCTGGTCAAACTGTAACTAGCATATTTATTGGCGAAGCTCACAGTCCTTCATTGTACATAATGAAAATTTTCCTTGAATGATCTCCAATACACTTATTGTAAATTATATTTATTACAATGTATAATATGTGTCACAATGTTGTATATATGATTCATAATGATAATTGTATGTTATGATGTTACAATTTCAGCATCTTGAAGTGCTTGGAGTCTAGATTTTTTTCTTGATCAACACTATGAAAATCAACAGATGTCATAAAAATAATCACTATTTCTTAGAAATATTTGTGCATGTTTAGCTTTTTAATTAAAGTTCTTTCTATATAGGAGCAATCCATTATCAGGCCAGCATAGGATTATTAGTAAGTGCAAAGTATCCTAGTTGTTGGGGCCTGTATTGTCTATATTTTATATATTACAGAAAAGTTTATATGCCTCTGTCAGGAGGTTTACATTTTGTTTCCAAATATGACAAAGCTTCAATTTCCAAATGTAGACAGCTTGTCTTATATTCAAAAGTTTTATTATGTTTTCAAAGTCTGGTGGAGTGGGCATTACTGATGCATTTGAATTTAAGTAGGAGATAGGGTAGGAAAGAGGCAGCTGGTGAATCAATTCTTAAATTTTTGTGTTGTGCTTTTTTGTGTGTGGGCATCAGTGCCTTCTGGTGGGAGTGGGAGACCCCTGCCTTGCTCCTGGAGAGCTGCTGCTGGGTTTGAACTGCCAACCCAGTGGGCCGCAATCCCGCACACAACCACTATGCCACCGGGGCTCAGACCTTGTGTTGTGCTTTTAAAGGTGAAATAGGATGATCGTCAAATATCTTGGAGTAGAAATTTCTAAGTAGCACACTACTAGCAAATTCAGCATGGCTATTAATTTTCATGGTTTTTTTTATTTCGTAATATTAATTCTAAGTTGTATAGTGGTAACTGTACATATGTTATTTGGCTGCTGAATTCTGTTACAGTTTTTAAAATTCTGTTGTACAGTATATTATATGTATTGTCAAAAGTGAATATGAAGGGGAATATATGATATATATTTACATTTGTCAATTTGAATTAGAGTATGTTCCAGTGCTTTGGCAGAAATGTTTATTTTTATATTTGTGATTTTAATAGATAAAAATTAAAATAGGCCTTTGTGATTAATAGCATTGTTGGATGAACAGTTTGGATACAGTGTTACTTGACATGTTGAGCTTTCTCAGGTTTATCTACATCAGTGGTAGTTTTAAAAAATCCAGACTATTGTGCTTAAGTGTGCTTTTAAGAAAAAGGAATATCCATTTTCTATGATTGTATAGAATTTGCATGCTGCCGAGTGCAAAATTGTGTGTGTGTGTGTGTGTGTGTGTGTGTGTGTGTGTCTCTAAGGCATGGTGACCAACTTTACAACTTTGTATCCGTCTTTAAGTAACAGCAGAGTCTCAGTATAATCTTGGTCACTAGAATTGTACTTAGGGTAGATAACTAAATCTGAAAAAGACTCAATAAAAGTATGAAGCATTGTTTGGTGGCTTCTGTGTTATTACAGCAGAATAAGATTTAGACGTTTCCCCACATTTTAACAACTATTTTTATACAGGTTGTTCAAATTCTCTCAGATGTACTGAACTAATGCAGACATTTCTTAAGGAGTAGCCTGGGCTATGGCCAGAGTCTTTGAACAAAAGTCCTGAATGCTCCCTTAATAGATCTCAGACCAGTTTCTTGTACTTAAATCTTGTCTCTAATTTTAATCCATGGAGATAATGATACTAATAATACTTTGTGGTTTCTATTTATCTATTAACAACGTTGCTCATGGTGCCCAGGGTTATTAAAACAAAACAAAACAACCCTGCTGCCCCACAGTGTATGCAGTGTGTCCTGTAATGGAAACATGCAGAAAACATGTTTTTCTCCACAGTGGAGAAGGTAAGTGCAGAGTGGTCTCGCTTTAAGGTATACTGGTGGTCTCCTGAGACATATGCCCTGTCTTAGAAACCTGCGGAACTTTCTTGCAGTCTTTTTAGCATTAACTCCAGATTTTGCTTTCCTGTCCACACTTTGTCATTTGGGACTCTTTGTGCATGAACATCACTTTGGGTAGAGTTTTGTGGTTGTGTGTGGGCACGCATGTACTTAACTGTGTGTATACCCTCAGCACAGATCAGTATCTTTTTGCTTCAGAAGAAATTTATTATGAACATATTGATTTTCTAAGTCATTTGAGGATTAGAATTACAGAAAGATTTCTCCCTACACATCAATATATTGCACTGTAATCTCTCTTGCAAAAAAAAAATGAACTGGGAAATTTCATTTTCTCTCTCAGCTTTCAGTTTCCCCCAAATATTATAAAGAGCTTTCATTTCTAAATACAAAAAAGCTTGTCTTAAATTCAAAGTAAATCTACTGTGGCTTACCAATGTGATGGAATGGGCATTATGGTCCCTGCAGACGGCACTATTAAAACTGCATTTACTAATTTGAATGCTTCAAGGTTAGTTTGTTCAAAGGTGGACCTTGAAGATTGAAATCTCAGCCTGGATGTTTGCTAGGGCCCTTCCTCCAAATAAAGACCACAAAGGTAATCCAGCCCCTGAGCCAAGCAACTGACGTCTCTCAGAAGTGGGTGAGGAGGAGGAGGACGAGAGGGCTGGAAGGTGTGGTGTGGGGCTTTCAGTGCAGCACAAAACAAAAATAAAGTCATTGCCTTTCTTGATTACCTGATGGGGAGAAATAACCCACATAGGGGTAGACAATCTTTGAGAATAAATTAAACCAGAAGGACACCTTGGAGACAATACAGTTCTAATTCTATCACCTTGGTTTTCAAGTAAAACAAAGTTTTCACATCCAATTAAAGAAATCTTTCTGTAATTCTAATCCTCAAAGTATTCAACTTAATTAAAGTATTCAACTTCTTATTCGTAGTCAAACATTCCTTTCACATCCTAGGGTTCTTTGAACTGTGCATTTTGACCTGTTGGTAGGAAAGCATATCATGAAATTAATATGGTGGGTTATGACCAGAATTATTCCATCAAATGAGACAAAATATCAAAGTTCATAGCTCAGTAAATAATGATTTAAGATTTTATTTTCAGAAATACACTGTAACATGGAGGGATTTACTGTGCTTATATCACTGCATATTTCTTTTCTAGACTTATATATTTAAAATAAATTTTAATTCACGCATTCACTAAGTGAAAGACGGCACGGCATTTAAAGATTACAGAATGAAAGATCTCTTTAAAAACTTGTAAAATAGGGCTGAGCCCCGGTGGTGTAGTGGTTGTGCGCGGGACTGCGGCCCACTGGGACGGAGGTTCAATTCCAGCAGTGGGGCTGGGCCTCCTACTCCCACCACCGGAGAGCAGTGATGCCCTAAAAAAACAAATACATAAAAAATCATAAAAAAACCCGTAAAATAAACATGAAATGTGTAGTTGCTATGCTATTGCATTCTTTGTGCTTCTCTGTTCGTGTTCCTACTATTTTCCTCTTTGCTGTAATCTATTTCCCTCTTAAGATTCCATTCAGAACTTCCAAAGCCATTTGAAGGAAGCATTTAGTCCACATTTAAAGAATGCTATTTGCAATTAAGGAGCCCTTGTTGCACTGTTGGGTAAGGGTTCAGGGGCTAACTGCAAGTTTTATTTGCAATGAAAGATAGCGTACTGGGAACTCAGTGCATGTAAACTTTTTTTAGCAAGTAATTTAGCCCTCACACTTTTGGGTCCCTCAACTACAAAATCACCATTGCAATATGCAGCCTATAGGATGTTAAGATAGTCAACGTATGCGGGGCGGAGGGGCGGGCTACCACACAAAGCTCAATACATGGTAAGTATATTCTTCCATTGTAATGAAATATTTTGTTGTATTTTAGATGAAAGTTTGTATAGCAAGCTTGGTTCCCATTTAATGGTTTATAGTATGAATTGTTCCGTGGCATTAGCAACCTGGTTCACAATATGTCAGCATTCTGATTATTTCCATTCTGTTTGTTTTGTTTCCAAATATCGAACTTCCCTCCCCTCCTTATCTTCTCATCTTTGCTATGGAGTAAATGTGAGCCATTTGGTCTCTTGACATTCATTGTTTGAAAGAGAAAATTACTCATGGGTGATATTACTTATTTTGTAAACCAAAAATATATGGGACTTGTGGCCTCCAGAAGCAGCTGAAGTTCTGCACTCAAGGGGCTTCTTATGGGAAGGATCTCAGAAGTCCCTCCAATCCATTTCAATCCAGTAAGTCATATGTTGTGGTGGGATTTGGGTGGATTTGGGATTTTGTCCTACATTTCTCTCCCACTCTATCACGGAGCTTCTCCTGTGGCCCTGTTTGCAATGGTCTTCAGTAGTCACCTGCCACCATCTGCTGCTTCTGCTTTAAAGTTAGAAGTTATGATTTATATGGGCCATTATCTGGTGGATAAGTTTCTTCTCTGAGTCTTTAGTTGCTTATTATCTTTTGCTTCTGATGAGTAGAGACCAAAAGTTATATCATAGAAGGCCACTTGGCAGCTTTTCAGACGCCAGACACTACTATTTACCAAACTAAGATGTAGAAACTATGAACCACATTGTGCCAATTGGCCTAATACTTTAATAAAATTGTGCTCCTAAACCTTTTAAACCAGTAAATCAACCCATAATGTGTTTGGATATGTTAGAAAGTCTCCAAACTGTGCTCCTTTGGGGAATTACTATAAATATACATAGACACATTTATGCAGCACACACAAACGTGTATACATAGGTGTAGGCAAATGTCTACAGCCACACCTATACATATACATGAATGCCTTCACAATATGCCTGCCTATATGCATGCATGCATGCCTTCCTGTGCAATCACATGCATTTTTTGGCTATAATATTTTCTACAAAATTGTACGTTGAAACATTTTACACACATTGCTGTCTAGAAAGAGATTAGCCCTGCCCAGTCCTTCCACACACTTTCTGTGCATATTGCCATTGCATAACAATGAGACCATATAATATTTGCCTTTTTGTGATTGACTTATTTCAACCACCATAATATTCTCAAGATTCATTCATGCTGTAAGGTGCTTGATGGACTCTTCATTATTCTTTCTAGTTGTGTAGTACTCTGTTGAACATATGTGCCACAATTTCTTTATCCATTCATGATTCATTGATGGGCATTTAAATTGTTCTCATAAGAGGAGATTATCTCCCCCCAAAAAACAACCATGATTTTTTCAAAGCTACACATTTACATGTTTTTGCAAAACAACCTTATCCTCTTCAAAATACTCTCAATTACACTTAAAATTACTCTCCACAATACATTTGTCAAATCTGCGATTTCTTCTTGGAAACATTTTTGAAACTTATCTGTTTGGATAAATTATGACATCTCCCTCATTTTACCCTTCACCTCTTGTACATCATCAAATCATTGTCCTCTCATGTCCTTCTGCATTTGTTGAAACAAAAAGAAGTCTCACCAACTGAGAGCAGGTGAGTAGGTGTGTAAAGAAAGAGAGGCATGCTGTTTTTTCCCCAAAATTGGCATACTGACATGGCTGCATGTCCAGGTGCATTGTTGTGGTGGCAAAACCAGTCTGGCATCTGCCACAAATCAGGCCTTTTTTGTTTCACACGATTATGTTATCTTCTGAGAACTTCCCAATGCATGAGTCAATATTTCCATCCATTTGGGAAATCCATGACTCTTCAAAATGAGGTTTATCATCAATTGACATTTCAGTTTTTTTAAAATTTTAATAAAACTTTTTATTGGCGATTCATACAACTCTTATCACCATCCATTCAGCCATTGTGTCAAGCATATTTGTTGCCATTGTTTTCAAAACATTTTTTTCTACTTGAGCCCTTGGTATCAGCTCCTCATTTTGTCCCCTTTCACCCTCACACTTCCTCCTTCATGAACCCATGATCATTTATAATTTTTTTCATGTCTTACACTGACCGATGTCTCCCTTTACCAACCTTTCTGTTGCCCATCCTCCTAGGACGGGGATGTAGGTAGATGTTTGTGATCGGTTCCTTTGTTCTCGCCCCACTTTCCCCTTCCCCTCCAGGTATGACTACTCTCAGTATTGGACCTGAGGCGTTTGTCTGTCCTGGATTCCCAGTGTTTCCAGGGTTGAAAGGAGAGGAAGCATTTAAAGAATAGAAGGAAGTTGTATGTTTCATCAGTGTTATACAGCACCCTGACTGACTCATCTCCTCCACTCAACCATTCTGGAAGAAGATGTCCAATTGTCTGCAGATGTACTTTAGGTCTCCACTCTGCATTTCTCCTCCTTCACAATGATAGGTTTTTTTTTGTTCTGGATCTTTGATGCCTGATACCTGATCCAATCAGCACCTCACGATCACACAGGCTGGTGTGCTTCTTTCATGTGGGCTTTGTTGCTTCTCACCTAGATGGCTGCTTGTTTATCTTAAAGACTCCAGATGCTATATCTTCTGATATAGATAGCTTCTGATAGCTGGATGTGTTAGTCCAGGTAGACTAGGAAAACAAATTCATGGACACGCATATGGATATAAGGGTACGGTTTATATACAAGAGGA